>PVJD01018376.1:0-14643 GCA_004026545.1 Mormoops blainvillei | reverse complement strand
TTGCCATGTATAATGCACTGCTGTGTACAATGCACACCTGCATTTTTGGCCCCAACTTTCAGGGAAAAAAATATTTTGTTTTAATTTTAAAATTCAATTATTTATTTATTTATATTTAGAAACAAAACCTGTTTTGTATTCCAGAGTATTATTTTGCATACATATATTATTATTGCTTTCTAGAGTTACACTTTTAACATATAAGCACAGGGCAGGGAAGAATAATGGGGGGAAATGGGGACAACCATAATTAAACAACAATAAAATTTTTTAAAGATTATTATTTATTTTATTTTTAGAGAAGGAGGGAGAAAGAGAGGGAGAGGAACATCAGTGTGTGACTGCCTCTCACGCACCCGCTACTGGGGACCTGGCCCACGATCCAAGCATGTGCCTTGACTGGGGATTCGAACCGGTGACCCTCTGGTTGGCAGGCCAAGGCTCAACCTGCTGAGCTACACTAGCCAGGGTGAATTTTTTTTAAAATTAAAAAAATCCCTTTATCTAGATATGGAATGGGTACTACCCAAGTGTAGTGAGCATCCTTATTTTTCCCTCAAAAATTTGGGCAAAAAGTGTGCATTATACACGGCAAAACATGGAATAAGGAGGAATACTTTTAGTTTTGTTCATAATTCTAAGAGAATTTAGTGAGCACTTTATAGAGTTTGAATTAACTATAAATATATCAGTGATATTTTGGTTTAATTTTCACAAGATTGAGGTACAAACTCTGCTTCTTGTAAAAACATAATTTACAACTTTACTAGAATACATTGAATTTTCTATACATTTCAACAAATATGTCTTTTAACAGACATATATCTCAAAGTTATACATCGATAGTCTTTAGAACTGTTCAATTAAATTACATAATTTTATAAAGCAGTTCTTGGTCTTTTGTAGGGAACATTTAAATAGAAGTTAAATTTTGATGACAAAATATAGAATAAATATGGACATAACTTAAATTTTATGATAACCAATATATAAATACTAACTAAGCATTTTCTTTCTTTATTTTTTTAAACAAAAGGGAACAGCTTACCCAGGGCTATGAATTGTCAAGGCTCCCATTACAAGTACTCATTAATACCATTGAGATGTATGGATTCTATGTTAACAGTCATTTTAAATTTTGAAATTTATATTTTCTAGAACTTGCCTAAACATAATTAGTGGCTGGAGCGCATCACTTTTTAAGTAGCAAATTCTCCTGCTGAACAGCTCAACTTCCTGCTCTTCCTTACATTGAGGTCAGCTGATCTCCCTTAAATTTTTCCTTTTGATTTTAGTCCTGCCCTGTGGGGCAGCGCAGAACCCCGGGACTCCTTTTCCTGCATGATAATCATTTAATTGCCGAAGGCGGCCCCCTTACAAACTCGGTGACTTCTCTTTTCTTGGCTAACATGTTCTCTTACATACCTATCTTCCAGATCTTTCTTTATCCTGATTGTTGTTTTCTGAATCATTTTCAGAATGTCTTTCTTAAAATGTTGCCTAGAACTAATTTAATCTTCTAGCTGTTAGGAAAAATGATCTGATTTGCAGACAGTACAATACATTTCTAGCTTGCTCTGCTGAGTCTAACCACTGAGAAATTTTTTTAATGCTGAAAAAAGTGTTTAATGACAGTCAATTTGATGGTGTAAAAACATATATCAACTTGGATTCGGTGAGAACATCCCAACGTTTACTGGAAATCCTTAATCCAAAAGAATCTTTAAAACTTTGACATCATCCCAGATTTTAGGTAGATTTTGTAGGGAGAATTTTTGGCTGAAGTGAGTCATCTAGCTCCTCCTTGATACAGAGCTTTTTCTTTCAAGGAACCTAGAGTCTTGATTAGTAGTCTATGATATAGGGATACCAGGCTCTGCCAATTGACAGACAGGCCAGAATATGCCTGTACTATTATCTTTGGCTATTCCAATATTGTAGACTGACCACATATGGTCCTTTAAATTTGAGGTCAAATTAATTAAAGTTTTAAAAATTCACTTTCTCAGTTCCACTAGTCACATGTAAGTGCTCAACAGTCACACGTGGCCAGAGACTATTACACTGCACAGCACAGTACAGATCGTTCCCTTCATTGCAGAACATTCTGTTGGACAATGCTGCCCTTGAACTTCACTCATGCCACCTAGATAAAAAAGTAGAATATGTGAGAATTTTGAATATTTAAAAAAGATAAAATAGGTATGGGTATAGACATTTAAAGAATTAACCATTGTGTTATTTTATATGATATTTAGTCCAGTGTTTTATAAGAGAAGCCTAGTGGTTAAGAATTCAGGCTTTAGAGACAGGCTGTCTGGATTCAGACCTTGCTTCACCGTTTCCTAGCTGTGTGACCTTGGACAATTTTTTTAACCTAGGCCCTAGTTTCCTTAGCTCTTCAATAGGTTTAGTGAATTTCTTAATGTGATTGTTAAGTTCCAATTAGTTAATGCTTATAAAAATTCTTAGCACAGTATCTGACACATATAAGTTGTCAACATCAACATAAGGCATCATTGCAATTATTATTTATAGAAATGCAATTTTTAGTTTCACGATACTAATCACGGAATATGTGTATGAACACAATGTAACACTTTTAATAACTCATTTAATAATGAATTGGACTTGATAGGAAGCAAACAGAAGGCAACCTCATTCTTTCCCATTCCTATCCCTTTAAATCCATTCTTCTGAAGCATTCTTCCCTTCGGTCAAATACAGGCTAATACCATAGCTTTTTATGTCACATAAGTATCATTTCCAGGTAATTAAACAGTCCAGTGCCGTTCAATCCATAAGCTTTAATCTCTTATCTCATTCACCCCATCTCAGTTCTGGTTAAAACTCTGAATTGGAAATGTGGGTTTGGGGGGACTGTTTTCCTCTTTTCCCCAGTTCCTGTATTCCTTCTTCATTTAATAGGCTGTACCTGGGTTTCTGAGACTGGACAGGAGATGGATGGAGGAGCAAAACACAGAGACTGGCCCTGACTGGTATGGCTCAGTTGGCTGGGCATCATCCCGCAAAGCGAAATGCCACCAGCTCAACTCCCGGTCAGGGCACATGCCGAGGTTGTGGAGTCAAGAGGCAACCAATTGATGTTCCTCTCCCTTTGTTTCTCCTTCCCCTCCCCTCTCTCTAAATTAAAGAAATAAATAAAATCTTTTTTAAAAATTACAAATAAAGAGACTGAAAAGGTCTTCCCTAGCTCTCCTGGCTCTCGACTGTTGCCACCATGGCAGCCATACCAGCACTGGCTCAAGGTGAGATTTTATGAGTCATTAGGAGTGCCCCACCTAGACTTGTCCATCTGGAGGTCCCTGGCACAGGTGATGCCTCCTACAACCAGTCATGTACTGTTTCCTCCTTAGCTGCTCCCCTCAGGCCTCCATGCTCCTCAATTTCTCTCTGTGGGTGTTACTGCAACTCCCAGCTGGGCTTTGCTATGGAATTCATATTTGGTCCTCAGAATATACTTTTGTTCCATCAGTGGTGGGAGTGCAATTACTTTCACCATAGTTCTCTCTTATTCTGCTCTTAGGATTGAGATTTTATGTTTATGTGTTTTTCAGGTGGGAGCCATATGCAATAGTCTACTTTGACTGACTTCCAGGAGACACAGGTATAGTTTTCCAGGTGGATTTCTGAAGCCTCCCTCATTTGGTTTGGTTGGTGGAAGTAGAAGCACTTCATTCCAGCAGTGGTGTCCAACCCATGGCCCACAGGCTGCAGGATAGATACAAAATCATAAATTCACTTAAAACCTTTTTTTTTGTTGTTCATTAGTTTTCATTAGTGTTTGTGTATTTAATGTGTGGCCCAAGACAATTCTTCTTCCAGTGTGGCCCAGAGACACCAAAAGGTTGGACACCCCTGGTACAGTATAGAGTCCACACCATTGTGTGTGTGTTGGGCAGGGCGGGGGGCAGAATGCACAGCCCACTGATAAGTCTCGCTGAGCAAGTCCTCACAGCGCACACTCTTAAAGCAGAGGTGATGAGCCAAACTCCACCTTTGAGTGTGTCAGGGTTCACACCTCAAGTTTACAGTGCCTCGGTCCTGAATTAATGATCTCCACTCACCTGGCTTTGACCTCATTACACTCACCATTAGGGCCTCTGCTAAAATGCTAAGACCATAGGAAAATCGATTTAACATTCTTTTACAATTGTTCCTGTGGAGGTTGTAAGATTGAAAAGCGGACAGTGTGGCCTCAGTCAATTGTCAGAGATTCAGGAGTCATCACTTTACGCTCAGGATACAGCTGTTGACTAGTACTTCACTGTACTTAGACAAGAACAAGAGCAAAGGGGTGTGTTTCAAGAGGGTCACAGCACGGCATTGTGATAAATGGAAGGCGATGGGTTTCCTCAGTGAACTGAAGACCTTTCCTTGTTTATAGCTTTTTTTTTCCTGTGGCAACCTGCCTCCTCATTTTCATTTTCAGGACCGGTCTGGACATTCGTCTCTGTTTCACTGATCACGCTTGGTAATGAAAGAAATGTTGATACAGTGAAAAAGAAAAATGCCCTGTTCTATGCTTTGGTCATAACATAGTTTACAGAGTTAGTAGTTCTTTTAGATTTTACTCTTCCTGTGTCTGAGAGGGATGTCATGTCCCACCGCCGCTGATTAACCGTCTTTTTGTGTCCCAGAGATACAGCCTAGAAGTTAGGTGATCTTTCAAATTAACGATCATTCTGTTTACACATAAGATTGACACCTTATGCATTAAGAGTGTAACTCTAGAAAGCAATAATGATATCCATATGTTCAAAATTAAATGCTAAAATTCCTTTATAATATGAAAAACAAGTATCTAAATATAAATAAAAAATCGAATTAAAAAATCGAATTAAAAAATCAAAACAAAATATTTTTTTCCTGGAAGTTTGGGCCAGAAACGTGGGTGCACAGAATACATGGCAAAATATGGTAGTTTTGCATTTGTGTATCAATCCATTCAGTTTACAATCAGCTCCAGAAGCTCATAGCAATATCATTTCACAGTGTACTTTCAGTCTCATAGAGTCCCCTTGATCCTGGAGACGCGCAGGCCTCAGGACTTCTAGTGTCCTTAAATGCTGGTCGTCCAAAGACAGGTCTCATTTTTCCAACCTCAGAAAATGATTCATATATAGGTAAAGAAAAAGTAATAATTTTAGCTATTTGTGTTACCTGAGGGATGGATTTTGAAGTAACCAAGAACTAAAAGTATTCCTAACTCTTGATTTTGGAAAATCAGTAATGTAACATTTTATAAGTACAGACTGATAGTATAATAATGACAATAATATTAAGTCAGAGGTATTTTAACATATATAGACTGAATAAACAACGACAATAAATTTTCACTAATTTGCATAAAATAAATATAGTAAGTAAATTAATAAAATCAATGCTAGCTTCTACTTATAATACAGTTATGTTACCTTTATGTAAATTATTCTATGACCTTTGGATATAGTTTGTTTTTTTAAATAGGTAAAGGTTTACTTTGCAGCTTTCCAATTTTTGTTTAAAAGGACATTTTTTCATAATATAGAAAAGATATATTTCAGCCTAATTTTCAAATTAGTTTGTTAAAATCCATGAGGTTTTTCTCTACTTGATACTATCATGGGGTTAAAATGTGCTTTAAAAATCATCTCATTAACTCTTAAGAAAATAAGATTGGATTTATCCATATTTTGGAGAGCAGCTGATTCAACTAATCTTCACTAAGTGCACAGTTATCAATAATTATGAAGACTATTGCCAGGGCTCAGAAATGTACTCCCACAATCCTCCATGCCCTATAGCTGAACTTCAGCAGGGGACACTTATGCCCCATAGGCTCTGTGTCAGAGGGATTTTATCATTCAAAAGACTTTCAATTCTCACACTAAATCGACATGAAACCATTGAGAGCCTACTGGGAAAATAACTGGTTGCTGTATGTCTTCACTGTAGTGATTCCTAAATCTCTTCAAACTTTGTATCTCATCATCTTCTGGGGCTTTCCTGACCAAATATATCATTTGTGCAGAGTAATGTCAGGGTTTGGTAGCCACGGACATTCAGAAGCAACTAATTTGTACTTGATTCTTGACTACTAGCACTTAATGGACTATTACAATTTGCAACCTAAGCTAGAATGTGAAAGGTAAACGTGAGCTTTTAAAAATAAAAATTACCCACACAGGTTTTTTAGAGAGAAAATTTAGGACCTGCTTACTAACATCTCAGAGGTGAAGCCAGCCATTTGCTGAGTAAGCTGATCTCCGTTATGTTTTTTTGGTACATGCCTCACATTTCTTCTGATGTGCAAAGCAAGCAGTAATAGCATCATATTGACCTGAATCTTTTCATACCCGTAGGAGTGGACCCTTCCATTCGTTCATTGTTTTTTGCAAGCATACAGTTACAAGGCTGTGACATTTGAGTACACATAAATGCTACAGCAAAAGTTATATGTTAATAACTTTCCAACATCTAATTATTTAATATTCTGGCTATGTTTTCCATGGTTGAATGAGATTGTGTAAGAATATTATATTATTTTAAAAAATCTTCATGTAATGGTGTAAAAATCATTTTCCTTCTAGGATAAGTTAGTTAATCTCTCAAGGCTTAATTTAACAGAACCTAATTTTAAGAGTGGAATTTTTTATGCCCATCCTCTATTGCTAAGAGAGGCACTATTGTACAATAATTAAGAAGGTGAACACCACAGTTTTCCACCTGGGTTTGGGCCTTGGTTTTACCACTTAATAATGATGTCGCATCATCAATCAAATGAGAAAAATAATAGTACTTACCTCCCGGAATTCATTAATTGTACAGATACTTATTGAACACCGTCTATGTGCCAGAAAGCTTGCTCAGCACCCAGGATACAAAAGTTAACACCGTACGGTCGTTGCTCTCCTAGAATTTACAACCTTGTATAGAAATGTTGACTACTGATGACCAGTCCACTCAACTGTATTCTAAATTTAGTAGTAATTGTGGATATGCTGAATTATTTACACTCTGGTCATCAATAAATTAAAGTGCTTAGAATGAGTAAATATAAACACACTAACTTATTATGCAGTAAGTTGGGTAGAATCATGTATAAAAACTTAAGAAAGGAAGATTATAGATGAACACTGGGGGTAGAAGAGTAGATAAACCATAAGAAGGAATTTGTGTGGGTCCTGGCTGGTTAATTCAGTTGGTTGGAGTGTCGTCCCATGCACCAAAAGAGTGGTTCGATTCCTGGTGAGGGAACATATGGGTTCAAGCCCTGTTTGAGATGCGTATGGAAGGCAACCAATCGATGTTTCTCTTTCACATCGGTATTTCTCTCTCTCTCTCTCTCTCTCACCTCCCTTCCTCTCTCTCTCAAATCAATAAACATATACTCAGGTGAGGACTAACAAAAGAAAAGAGACAGGATTTATGTGAGATATTGAGTGAATTTTCAATTTAATAGACAGGGAAATTATAAGAAAGCATTTAAGAAAATTGTGGTCTATATTATAATGGCAAAAATGAAAAGGAAATATTTTTTGACCCTGACAGGATGAAATTAAAAGACAATTGCAGTAATCAAGGTCACAGAGTCTAAAAGTAAATCTCTTTATTTTAAGCAGTGCACATAAAAACAAATAGTACTATGCATTTAAAGAAGGAAGAGATGATAAAAGTAAGGTTTTCATGAAATAAGCTGCTTGATAAAGTGAAAAAATTAATGATTTTTTAAAAATTCATGTAGCTCTTTCAGCTATAGTCCATCTCAAATTCAATAACCTCTCATCTCTGCTTCTTTCCTAAGCCTACTCTCCACCAAATAAGTTAAATGATATAAAGCTGGTCTCTGAACCATTCGGATACAGTATCTTTTTATTAAGTATATGCAAAATTTAAAATACAGAGGTATAAATTCTAATTTTAAAAGTTGAATAATAGTCCTTAAAGGAACGTATTATTAAGAAGAATTCCATTGTCAATTGTAGTATGCAGTAATTTTAAGTGGATCACAGAACTTATTATTTAAACATACTCCCAAGTGAATTATTTTGAAAATTTAAAACAATTTCAAGTGAATAGGTTTAAGATAACTTTAAGTGAATAAATTTATGTTTTATATATCCAAGATTTAGGGGAGTGAACCACTAAAATTTTTTTGATGTTAACTGGAGAATTATGAATGTAAACTACAAACGCTGTGTTTGAAGTCTTTTGTTTCTAGAAGTACTCTGCCTTTTCTTGCATCTGTGGAACTGTTCTGAATGGGAAAGAGCCAAGAAATTTCAAACACTTGGGGTACTTCAACGCCCACCCCCGCGCTTTGCACAGACAGGCAGCCCTCACTAATTAGACTGTCTCCCACGAAAGAAATGGCTGCAGCCCCCCAGGTACCAATTACAAATCCTGGTTAAGGCTGCGGCCTCTGCTGAACCCCATGAGTTCTCCAGACTGCTTAAACATCATCAATCAAAAAAAGTCAAATTGTGATGCTGAATTGTAAACTCTTTTAGATGGGAAAGTGTGGGGATGGTAATGTGATAGTTGGTCAGCTTGCTGTCTTAGGGCGGCATAGCATTACCCATGCTGTGTGATTAGATACTTACAGTGCAAAATTGAGAGAGACAAGGTCAAAATCTCTCTTCGTGGATGTTTTGAAACCCTGGGGAATGTTTGGACACGCAGTGTTTGAGCCACTTAAATAGATATCGATATATAATTACAGAGGATTCCAATTAACCTTTGCTATTAGGTGAGCAAAGTGGTGAGCTTATATTATCCTCTAAGGTGATATATGGAAGACTATAAAATGAGCCATGTGCTGCCGGGTGAGAAGAATGATTTTGAAACACTCGAGAACCTCTACAAAGAGTTTTGTGACTGGCAGAGATTACATAGAGAGAGCCAGCCCCCACTGAAGAAGAATTTCAAGATGTTCTGGGAGGGGTTGTCAAAGTGATTGTATGCCGGTAAATATACATGTGAAAGTGGTCTGTTCAAGTGCCATTTCGTCTACCTTCAGTGAAATTACAGGTGAGAGCTATGCACAGAATAGGCATAAATACATGTGTTGCAGCCTCATGGCCTTGCTCTAAACCTGAAAAGTAAATTAAAATATTTAAAATAAGTGACATTTTGGGGGGAAAAAAATGTAGTTGGAAGGCTTTTTTTTTTTCCTATATTGGAAACAGGTAAAGACATTGACCAAAATAATCCACATGGCATTCAGATGGTATTAATTTCTCAATTTCAATGATACTCACTCAGGTCTTCCTCAAACTATTATAAAATGCAGCGAGCCATTCATTTCAGAGAGACTCAATGGAAAGTAATATTGAATGAACCGGGACATGATAAAAGTACAAGCTTTTTCCTTCGGCCCAATATTTAAAAGTATTAGCTATGAAATGGGGAAGATTTCATAAAGGAAATTGGAACTGTATTGGTTTTGGCGATGGAGTTTGAACAAACGTTCAAAAAAATGTACTATTATCCCTTCGTCCAGTGTTAAAGGCTTTGTAATTCGGTTTACTGACATGGCACCAGTACCCTGAATGTGTCCTATTTTATAGCCAAGAGGAGTTGTTTATTGTGTGTTGTCCATACCCCATAATTATCACCACCATGTGTTTATTTGTATACAGTCCGTTGTCTACCTCTGCGTGCCCAGCCTGCTACTTAAGATCCAGCTCTAAGTTCCTTCCACTGTGAGTGATGGATCACCTCTCACTAATTCTGCTAGCTTAGTACTTTCTACCCTGTTTAATAGTTGTTTATTAGCACACTTTACCTACATGCCCAAGACTTGCTGAGGGTAAAGTCCTTCTCTGGTTGACTCTTCCAGGCTTCTTAGTAACTATAGCAGCAAGAATTACAGAAAGACTCCTAATGAATAATTATTAAATGAATGCTTGAATTACAAATTAAAATATTTGCTACAAAGAAGATTTGGAGGAAAATGCAAATATTTCATTTGTCCCTTATTGAATTAATTATTTATGTGTAACAAATTACCACAAAACTTGGTACGTTAAAACAACATACAGTTTTGTTTCAGTTTCTGTGGGTCAGGAATCCTGGCTTGACTAGGGGTGGTTGTTGACTGAGGGCCTCAGTTCCTTGCCTCTTGGCGAAAAAGGTTCCTGAAGTTTCTTGCCACACGGCTTCTCCAACATAAAAACTTGTTTCATCAAAGAACGCAAGCCTAGAAGGCAATATGGAGGCTCTGCTAGCAAAGCAGAAGTCTCAATCTTATGTAAGCTAATTATGGAAGTGACATCCTGGTCGCCTTTGCCATATTCTATTGGCTGGAAGTAAGTCACTGGTCACATTCCTATTCAAATGGAGGGCATTACAGAACTGCATGAATACCAGCAGGTGGGGCTCGCTGTGGGCCATTTTAGAGGCTGCCTATTAATTTTATTCAAAGGTTTTTGCACACCATGTGCTTTAAGAGCTCTCTGCCCTTCCTCATGCTGTTGTTTGCCTTATACCAGACTTCTGAGTTTACAAAGCTTGTCAATTCTTTGAGGTCCAGATCAAAAGTTACCTTCTTACTGAAATCATCTTTGATTCCACATATCGAGGTTAATTCCTCCTTTTACTATGAACCTATAATCCTTCGTACCCTTTTTTATGTCTCATACTTCATTTTGAATTCACCAGGATAAATATGGCCAGTCACCCTTCCCTACCATAATTGTTTTCCTTTAGGGAGCAGGGAAAACATACAAAATCAAGGTTCGCAGACTTGTTTTCTAAAGGCTCTGTCGCTCGCATGCAAATAGTACTTCAGCTTGGGTGAAAAAATAATAGATAACAGGAGACAGGTTTCAGAGAACCTACTAGAGCTTAGGGAATGTGGTCATTTATCTTACAAATTTTAGCATTAAAAGCTATAACCCAGGAGAGGCATCTAACACAGTGTTTGGCATATAGGGGGAGTTCAATCAATAGCTGATGCCTTCTTTTAAATTTTCTTTTTCCCCTTCCCAACTTAGCCACTCACTCACTGTTTGAAAATGCTGTTTGAATTATAACACCAGAAATTTTAAAATCATTTATTTAATCATTCAATAAGTTTTCAAAGAACTATCGAGCATTTTCTAGTGCCAGGCATTACTCTAGACTTTAGGAATTCAACAGTAAGCCAAATGGAAAGAATATCTTTTCTTGTACTGGATCTTGCATTTGAGTAAAGGGAAGCAAATCATCACCAATTGTGGCAGATGGTGACAAGTACTTTGAAGAAAAATAAAGCAAGAAAGAGGACAGAGTGATGAAGAGAGTACTACTATTTTATACAAGATAATAAAGTGACATTTGAGTATAAACCCAAAGGAAGTGAGGGATTAAACCATGTATTGCATATATCCGGCAGAAGAAACTTTAGGAGGAAGGAAGAAAGCAAAGTCCCTATAAGCGGAGCCATGACGGGTGTTGGAGGAACAGCAGGGAAGTCAGCAGAGCTAGAATGGAGTAAGCCAGGGGGAACCGGTAACAGAATGCATTTAGATAGCTGGCTGGGGGGGTAGAGTCAGATGGTGGGGCAGAGCACGAATGACCCTGCAGCTCATGGGCAAGTCTAAGGCTCTCAGTCTCAGTAAGATGGGACCCATTGGAGGGTTCTCAGCAGAATAATATGGTCCGACAAATATTTCTAAAGGGTCACCTTAGCTGTTATATAATGAGAAGACTTTAGGAGGCAGGGATGGGAAGAGAGAGGACAGTATGTAGGCTACACCCCCCGTGAAAGGTGGTGAAATTCTGAGGTAGAACCAACAAGATTGGCTGATTGATTAGAGACGGGATATGAGAGAAAAAGAGCAGTAAAAGGTGACCTCTAGAGTTTTGGCCTAGGCACCTCTAGGAATGACGTTGCATTATCTGAGGGAGAGATGATGTTGGGAGGAGCTGGTTCAGGAGGGAGGAGAATCGGTCGTTGAGTTTTAGGCATACTCTAATGTTGAGATGCACTATGGAACGCTTAAATTGAGATATCCGGTGGAAAGTTAGCTTTACGAGTTCAGGAGAGAGGTTGAATTCAGAAGATATAGATTTGGGGGTCATTAGCATGTGTATAATATCTAAGAGATCAACCAAGGGCTAAATACTAAATGTGGACAGACGAGAGAAAACGTCCCAGTGAGACAGTTTAGTAAGAAACCAGGAAAATTCCCTGACTGAGTGAGGAAACTGAGATAAATGGTTGAACAAACTGCCAGAACGACTGAGCAATTAATAGCCAGCTGATAAATCACAAGACTCTGTCCTCCCCAGCGAAAGATACCTAAGGGCAGGCAGTTTAAACCTAACCTCCCTAACCAAAGATATCCGAGAGCAGATGTTTAAATCACCTTGGTCAGGGAGATAGATAACAATAACAATAACAACAAAAAAACACCACTTAGAGCCAGACTAATCCAAGATAAAGGTAAAACTAACCAGAGAATGACCCCGAACTCCATTAAATGCTCATTTTAATACTTCAGCATACTAAACAACATACCCGGAAGTCTAATGAATATTCTGTTGAATATTGCCCTAAAATTCCCACCTATAAAAAAATAGGTAATATCCTCAGGTCAAAGAATACCAGTGCCACGCTCTTTTTTGAGCACACCTGCTTCCACCTTTCTTCAGGCATGTACTTTTCTTCTTCTGTTTTAAGCTCTAAATGTCCGGATGAAACTTGTACGCAGGGGAGCAGTGGGCAGCAGCAGTTTGTCCCAGGTTTACCCTGAATCCTGTCTCCAGGGACACTTCCTTTGCTTACTCTCCCAAGCTTTAATAAACTTACTCTCGCTTTCACCTGGAATCATGTCTTGAAATTTTTCCTTTAAGAGTCAAGAACTTGGAGGTCACCTGACACGCAAAATGTCCTAGGCTGTGCTGGGGCAGGGCCAGCCCCCAGGGTGGAAGTGATCTGGTAACACTAGGGTTGTCTTGCAGTTCTCCAGGGATGAGAAGACCTCATTTACCTGGAATGGCACATCCTTCCTTGTTCACGGATTCTTCGGCAGAGTTGCAAGCTTTTGGCCCTCGAGAGGAGCAGGGCTCCCTGACTACTCAGTTTGCTGATGGATGCACTTTTTCCTGGGAGAGTGTAAACAAAGCGTGGTGAGAAAAAGCCTGAGGTAAAACCCTTAGCAGAGGAGGCTAGTAAACAGAGATTATGATGGGTTGCTGTAACATTTGCGTAACGATCAGCTTCAGGGGTTGGCAGCCCCTGCAAAACAGGCACCCATCACCCTCTTAGGGGAAAGTGATCATCTTCCCGGTTGAATCCTTCCATTTACTTCTTTTCTTTTAGTGGCAGCATTTCAGAAAACTAAAAACTGTATACAGTAAAAACAGTTAAAAATAGCAATAAAATTGAGAAAAAATAAGATAGAAGAGTTAAATAAAAATTAAATGCTACTGTAACTAGGTTAAATAAATGACTTCTTCTGCAGCAAGAAAACCATGTTAAGATAAAGTAAATTTTATAATTAAAGGTCAGATAGAATTAAAAAACAACCTAAACAAGCTAAAGTGATAAAAAAGAAAGTAAACAATGATTTCAAAACCCAGGAGGTTAACTAATCAACACCAGCTGAACTAAATAAGCAGCAGCACAAGTTCTAAAGATCAGTCCAAGAGAGTTCCTTCAGCTAACCCCCCAAAGCCTGAAACATGTTTCTCCTTCTTTGGCCTGGGTTCTGCTGAGCAGAGCAGGGGCCGTGACATTTCGATCCATATCGCTTCTCTCTAATTTCTGGCATCCTTTGGGGGGTTCTGTAGCAGGTAGTTCCCCCACTCTACCACAGGAATGTGTCTCTGGTGGCCATCTCTCTTGGCTGTGACTTGACCCTCTGGATGTAACTGATGGAGTAGCGGTGAGCACTTGCCTCAGGTTGGACCAATCAGTGTCTCTCCTAGAAATCTGGATTGGCGACCAAGACCCACTGTGTTAGGGCTGGCTTCTTTTAAAATATAAACAACAATAATAGTAATAATAAATAATTAATATGTAGTAAAGGCTTGTAAGACATTGATTTTTAAAAGTGTTTTCTCCAAGTTTTTAATAACCTTGTAAGGCAGTGCTATTATTAATGAGAAAACTAAGCGGTTAGAGAGGTTCAATGGCTTGTCCAATGTCACTCAGCCAGTAAATAGCAGAATTCAGATTTAGATTCACCCCTGTCTGACTCTGGAGCCCATGACCTTGTCCTCCATGCCAGATGGCCACTTCAGAAGAGGTGAGACAGAAACTTGGGAACTGTGGAGGGAACACTTTTTGCCTATGTGAATAGAGAACAAAGAACGAATTGACACTGAAGTGCCTATAGGAGCCAAAATGAAAGAGAGAGATGCCCGAACTTCTCTTTGATTCTAGGTTCCGTTCTACTACCACAAGTCATGAGTCCCCAGTGCTTCCTCATAATAAATCTTTCCCTTTTGGGGTTGAGCTAGTTTAGTTGAGTTTCTGGAACCTGCAGTCAAGGATCCTAACAATGCAAGTACCTTTCTTTGATGTGGGCAAGAGAACCTCAAAGCTCCAAGCATCTCTTGTTCGCCTTCCTTCTCTCTCTTGTTTGGGGGGTGGGACAGGGGGAGGCGTCTCATGTTTGTCTCTCAGTCTCTTTTCTGCTGCCTTTTTCC
>PVJD01018375.1:0-14647 GCA_004026545.1 Mormoops blainvillei | reverse complement strand
CATTTAATTTTCACAATAGCCCTAGGATTATCCCCATTTTACAACAAGGAAGCTAAAGCACAGTGAAGTGACATGTTCGGGGGTCAAACATCAAGGGGCTGACCTGGGGTGCAAACCTAAGTCATTATACCCGTCTATACTTTTAAACACTACATTAGACTCTGTCTCCTGCCTTTACTCCGACGTGCCAGACACACTGCTTTGCACAATAGGGTGACAACAAACTTTTTTAATATATATATATATATTTATATATATACATACACATACAGTCACTTTCCAATGTGACAGGTACCCATTTCTTCGACTGGCAGAAAGCCCCTAGGCTCCAGGCTCCTAGAGACCCTCCAGAGACAGCCTAGGCCTGGCAGTCTTCACAGATGACACCCAGTGGGGGCACTTTAATTGAACAAGTGGGAAGGGGCAGGGTGCACCTCGAGGTGGATCCTGTCTGGGGCCTCACGCAGGCCCAGAACTCTGCTGCATCCTCTTCATCAGCTCTTCATCCTGCATAGACAACTCTGTCAACTTTTTGCCCATCCGCTCATGGATGTCCAGATACTTGGAGACACACCGGTCCAGGCACACAGACTCGCCCTTGGACAGTTCTGCTTCCTTGTAGTGAGGAGGCACACATTTCCGGTGGCAGGCACTTGTCATTCTGTGGGGAAGGAAGGGCAAGGGCAGGTCAGCAGCCCTTGTGGCATACCAAGCACTCTCAACCATTCCCGACCGGCTATCCTGATTTCACCTCCCAGGCAGGCAGTGCAAATCCGCAGTTTGCACCTCAACTGTCTTGGAAGGTCCTTGACAACATGAGCCCATGTTTATAATTAATAGAAACCATTACTTGAGTGCTAGCTTTGTTCAGGCATGACGCTAAGTATTTGACGTGATTCTTACGCTAACCCTATGAGTGAGGCAGGATCACTGTCCCCATGTTACAGGTAAGGAAAATGCGGCGCAGGGAGCCTCAGGACCACACAGAGCTGGGTCATGCGTCCAGCTGGTCCGACTTCGCAGCCCACGTTTAAAAATCATTCTAATATACAGCCTCTGATACAAACCAACCAATCAAGAGAGGCTATCACAGAGCTTAAGACAATTAAAATTGCAGACACTTGTTGACAGCTTACTATGCATTGGGCTCGATGCTAAGAGCTTGTCATACGTTTTAACATTTAATATTTATAATGTCTCTATGAGGTGGGTAGTATTACCTCCATTTGACAGATGGGGAAACCACTGATCAAATAGTCCAATTAACTTACCATACTAATGGTGACTGGTGGAGCTATGAATTGTTCCCAGATTTGCCAAAGCACTGGACCTGACATTGCTACCGACCAGCTGTGGACCCTGAGAACGTTATTGAACCTCTGGAAGCCTCACTGTCCTCACTATAAAATTAACCCAGTGGATATTTTGGGCATTAAAAAAGACAATGCATGTAAAATGCTTAGCAAATGCCTGAGGTAAAGTTAAGAGTTTAAGAGATGTTAATTAGGTGGGATAGGTACTATCTGTCAAAAGGCAAACGTTCAACTGTTCTTGGAACCTAACCAGACCCTGGACTGAAGCTTCTCTCCTGCTCCACTCCTTCATCACCAATTCCATCCCAATCTAAATGCCCAACTCCTTCTAGTGACCCCATACTCAGTCTGCATTAGCCTTTCATCACGGGTTTTGGGGAATCAGTGGGTGTGGGTGCAGGAGGAAGGTAAGCACAGGCCTCAGGCTCCCCTAAACTGAGCAAAGCAGTTTTCATAAGTCACGCACCTCTACTCTAGGAAAGAGTGACCGAGGATCATTCCCTAGGACAAGGCAGCACAGAATCGGCTCTTACCTGTTGTACATATCAGCCATCATTTCTACCTCCAGCTCCGCCGCCAGCTGCTGGGCCCTGAGCGGATCCATCTCAGCCCTGCGCCGTGGAGATCTCCTCTGGCCTCCTAGTCCTGGGAGCAGTATCACCGTCAGCACCCACCTCTCCCGTTCACTTTCCCAACCCAGGGGTTCAAGAATGCAGAGGCATCACAGGGTATCAGACCGACAGGGGCCACTGACCTAGGTTCAACCACCCCACTTCACAGATGTGGAAACTGAGGCCCAGAAAGGAAACACTGCCTAGCCCAAGGTCATACGCACGTCATGAGCGGGGCTGGAAATCGAGCCCCGGGGCGCTGACGCCCGGTGTCTCTAGATCACCCCTGTGCAAAATTTCGAGAGACCCGAAGGGAACCCACTAAACCGCTGGCCTCAGCCTCCGGGGCCGTGGGATTCGATCACTTGCGAGATTAACGCGCCCGGACTCCCGCTCACCGGGTGCACCTCCGAAATGGCAATGCCAACAGCACAGTCATATTGAGGTCAAAGGTCACTCACCACGGCCCGGAGCCGGTCACGATGCCCCCGGCGTCCCCAACTTCGGGCAAGCGCTACAAACTTACCCAGAACACAGGTAGGTAAAGAGAGAAGCACGTGGGTCACTTCCGGGAGGAAGTCCCGCCTCCTCCAAGGAGGCCGCGCTGGGAAATCGGCTACCATAGAGAGGAGGCTGCCGGCCCTGGCTGAAAGCGAAGGTGATTTGCAAATGCTAGAGAGGACGCCCAAGTACCATAGAGGCTTGGGCGGAGCGCAGAGCGCCTGCAGCCTGGACGTCAAGTCCATGGAGTGGTCACCGAGAGGTTTGAGTTTAGTGGTTCTGTAGGAGGGGACTGGACTGCAGAGCTCAAGGAAGCTCGCCTCCGCCCCCCGAGAGCTGACGTCTGAGCACAAATCAGGCGTGCAGGAGGAAGAACTCCCCCAAACGCTAGTTCTCGGTGCGTGCTGCACGTTAAGGTCACCTGGGACGCTTTTAAAAGTCGATGCCCAGGCCTCACCTCATACCAATTATACCAGAAGCTCTGTGAGTAGAGCCCGGATATCAGTAAACGTTTAAGTTCCCTAGGTGAATTAGATGTACATTAATGTGCATTAGAGGAGGCTAAAAAATTACTATAATTTTGAGGGTGTGAAAATGGCACTGTGGAAAAAAGACTGTTAGAGATAAAATTAGATGAAGAGACTCTGGCTAAATGTTAGTGATTGTTAAATCCTGGTGATGGTTATATGGAAGTTCAATATTTGTGCTCTCCATTTTTCTGTATGTTTAAAATTTGCCATAATAAAAGTCTAAAAATTAGCCCTGGCTGGTGTGGCTCAGTGGATTGAGCGCCAGCTTGTGAACTAAAAGCTTACCGGTTCAATTCCCATTCAGGGCACATGCCTGGGTTGCTATGCCGGGTCCCCAGTAAGGGGCACGCAAGAGGCAAACACACATTGGTGTTTCTCTCCCTCTCTTTCTCCCTCCCTTCCCCTCTAAAAGTAAATAAATAAAATCTTTTTTTTAGTCTAAAAATTAAAAACAAGAACAACGATTTTTTTTAAATGATTTTATTTGTTTTATTTTTTCTTAGAGGGGAAGGGAGGGAGAAAGGGAGGGGGAGAAACATTCATCAGTGGCCTGTGGCACAGGCCCTGACCCGGGACGTGCCCACAACCCAGGCTCGTGCCCTGACAGGAATAGAACAGGCGACCTTTCGCTTTGCCAGACGATGCCCAACCAACTGAGCCACCCCTGTCAGGGCAAGAACAATGATTTTACTAAGCACCTGCCCTGGGTTAGGTGCTTTAATTACATTATCTACTTTGTTTGTTTTTCTTTTTTGTAATGATTTTCAAAACGTTTGATTTTGACATAATTATAGGTTTACAGGAAGTTTCGTAAATAGTACATAAATTCCTTTGTGCAACCAAGTTTGGGAACTAGTGCTCCAAGAAACCGAATACAGCAGCATGCCTACAGGTCTCTAAGCTTTCTCTGGGGTTACAAAGAAAAAGGGAGGCTTGGTTCCCGCTCACAGAAAGACAAGACGTGTGTACTTACGTTTTATTCAACTTCTGTTAGACACACTGGGCCACGGAGAGAGAAATAAAAGCAATTTTGAGCTAACCTAGAGTGTTTAGTCACAGGAGAAGGAGGGTACTTGTGAACTCTTTAGCTTTCGAGACTTAATTTTTTCCACGCGCCCCCCCAACAACAACAAAAAAAACCCACCTCAATTCCTTGATTTTTCTAGGGATTTCCCAGTAAATGAAATTTAGAAGGTATGAATTAATGATGCATGGGTACACTTCCCGTTTGAGAAGGTGGGCTGGACACTTTATATGGCTGGTCACCAGATGGCTCCCTAATTGTCTAGGAAAGTCCAGATTTTCAACACTGGGATTCACTACTGCTCTAAGGACTTATCTTTGTCAAACCCTGTGCCCTGATATTTTAAAACTGAGCTATAACATTCATACAGTAAAGTGTGTGAAATACACAAATCTTAAGCTTATTTTTAAAATATATATTCATTCCTATAACCACCACTCAGATCAAGATGCAAAATACTTCCAGCACCCTAAAAAGTTATTTCATGTTCCTTCCCCGTCAATACCCCCTCTCCTGCAGTTAATCACTATCCTGACTTCTGTCTCAGTTTTGCCTGTCATTGAAGTTCATGTAAATGGAATTATACATTATTTTCTGTTTTGTGCCTGACTTCTGTAGCTCACTGTAGTGTCTATCAGATTACATCCATTTGTTGTCTGTATGTTATTCATTCTTTTTACTACTGTCTAGCATTTGATTGTTTGAATAAGCCACAATTCATTTATTCACTCTCCTGTTGATGGGTTTGGAGGTTGTTTCCAGTTTTGGGCCATTATGAATGATGTTGCCGTGAATATTATTGTCCATATGTTTTGGTCAACATATGTTGCCCTAGTTTTTGCTTTTGAATTGCTTTTGAATATACAGTCAGCATATTATGGAATATTAAGAAATTATATGGAAAAAGGGATGAGTTCTTACAAGGTTGGGTTTTTGTTAGGTGTAATGAAAGGTCAAATAGTGTGTGATTCCATTTAAATAACAGTCTCAAAATGACGAAATTATAGAAATGGAGAAGAGACTAACGGCTGCCCCAGGCTAAAGTTGGTGGGGGGAGGAGGGAGGCGTGCCCATAAAGGTGCAGCCCAAGGAGATCTTTGTGGTGATGGAATGGTCCTGTGTCCTGATGGTGGAGGTGGTTAGGCAGATCTACACGTCATAGCACTATGCACACCATTGGGCCATGTCAGTTTCCTGGCTTTGCTATTGCATATACTTATGTAAGAGTTAATTTTTAGTGGGACTTAGGTGAAGGGTACACAAGGACCTCTCTGTACTATTTATGCAACTTCCTGTAAACTATAATTATTTCAATATAAAGTTTTTCAAAACTATTATAAAAGAGAAAACAAATGAAGAAGATGATGTAATTAAAGCATCTACTCCATGGCAGATGCTCAATTTAAGAAAATCATTGTATTTTTTAATTTTTAGACTTTTATTAAGGCAAATTTACAACATACAGAAAAGTGGAGAACACAAATACTGAACTTCCATGTAACCATCACCAGGATTTAACAATTGTTAACATTTAGCCCTGGCTGGTGTGGCTCAGTGGATTGAACCACAGGCTGCGAACCAAAGGGTCGCTGGTGGGGCTCCCCAGTCAGGTCACATGCCTGGGTTGCAGGCCAGGTCCCCAGTAGGGGGCGCGTGAGAGGCAGCCACACATTGATGTTTCTCTCCCTTTCTCCCTCCCTTCCCCTCTCTCTGAAAATAAATAAATAAAATCTTTAAAAAATTTTTTTAAATCGTTAACATTTAACCACATTTTCTTCATCTATTTTTTATGTCTGACAGATAAAGTCTTTTCTCCATAGTGCCATTTCATACCCTTAAAATTATAGTAATTTCTTAATGTCACCTAATGCATATATTCAATTTCTCAAAAATGTCTTTTTATAGTGGCAAAAAAACACTTAATGTGAGAGCCACCCTCTTAACAAATTTTTAAATGTACAATACAGTATTAACTATATGCACAATATTGTACAGATCTTATGTAGACGTACTCGTCTTGAGTAACTGAAACTTTATACCCATTGAACAGCAACTCCTCATTTCCCCCTCCCCCCAGTACCAGGGAAATCTTGGTCCTGTTGATGGTGTTAGTATTATTATTTACCATGAGATTGCATCTTTTCCTTCCTATATTTTTACAGTTGAGGATTTGAGGACCCAAAAGTAGGAATCTGAAATGGTCCCTGTTAAGCTTTATCTTGTAAAAAAAACTGTTTTTATATAGCCCCAGCCTTCCAAGGTCTCTGGAATCCAGATACGTCATCCAAAACAGCTAATCTCCGTTAGCACCACGCTGAAGCCCTGGCCCTTCACTCTGTCTTGTGGTCTACCCTTCCCAGTCCCCCAGCCCCCCAGCCTCCCAAAGGGGTGTTGGGTATTTGTTACTACCATGGTCAGTATTGTCCTCTGGGACGGGACCTCAGCCTCAAAGGAGGAATGCAGGGTTGTTACCGAGGGGCCCCGACCACTCATGAGAGGTGTGGAGAGGGTACAAAGACAGCCTAGTTGAACTCCCTTGAGATGAGCAGGAGATAAGAGAATAAGAATGTCAGGGCTGGAATGGAATGATCATTCTCCAAACTTGAAGAGAAAGCCAGCACATTCTTAATCTCTGTCATCCACTAGTACCATTCCTCAGTACTTCTCGCCCCCACTGCTGACAAGCCGGTCCAGGCTGCCAACGTCCATCTTGCATTATTGTAGCCATCTCCTTACTGGTGTGCACACTTGATTCATGCTTCCCCTTCAAGCTATTCTCAGAACAGCAGCCAGGGTGATCTTGTCAAAACCTAAAGTCAGATCATGTCACTTCACAACCTTAAACACTCCAATGGCTTCTAATCACAGAGTAAATGACCAAAGTCCCTATGAGGGCCTATAAGGCCCCACGTGATTCAGCCTCTGCACCAGCCATGCTGGCCTCCCTTCTGTCAATCAAACACACCAAGCACTCTCCCACCTTTCCACTTGCTTCTTCCTCTGCGGGGATTGTTTTCTCCCCAGAGAGCTGCATGCCTCCCCGCCTCACTTCCTCCAGGTCTTTAGGCCAATAGCACGTTCTGCCTTCCTTGACAACTCTAAGTATATCGCCCACCCTCCCCCCACAAATAAAACACATCCTCATCCTCTTCTCTGCTACATTTTTCCCTGCAGAACCTATCGCCATGTAATATAACATACCCTATTTATCGATTTGCTTACTGTCTCTCCCCACACTAAAATGCAACCTCTGTGGTCTGGTTTTGCCTATTTTTTGTTGTGTTCACTACTATAGCCCCAGCACATACAAGGTGTTCAAAAACCAATTGATCAATAAATATGTGAAATCGTCTAAGAGAAGTTTTAATAAATGATACAATGATCTTATATTTTGCTGTTTTCAATACCTAATGACAGAAGGACAGGAAGAGAAATAAGTTTTAATTTTAAATAAGGACAGCTGGCCGGAGAGATACATGAAAAAGCTCACCAATCTTGGGCAGATAAACTTTAGATGGGTGAAGGAGACATCTGAATACTGCAGGAAACCAGCAACGGCCAGTGTTGAACTGTCCAACCACTGGTACCCAAACCTCACTTTCAGGTCATCCCAAGCATAGGCACCCCCCCATTCCAGTTCCATATTTCTATTCACTAAGTAATTAATTCATGTATTCAATATATACTTATTGAGCAGCTCATATGAACCAGGCAATTCGCTAGTTCCTGGGCATATAGCCAGGAGCAGAGTACATAAAGTCCCTGCCTCACGCGGCTTAGAGTCGAGTGAGAGAGTCAGATAATGAGGTAATTTTGGATCCCAATAAATAGTAAGAAGAAAATAAAACAGGCTGAAATGATGGTGTGGAACCGAAGGTCACAGAGGCCTCTCTATGCAAATGAAATCTGAGCTGAGAGCAAAACGAGAAGGAGCTAGCCTTGCAAAGAGCAAAAGCTAAGAGGTTACAGTCCTGAGAGTGAGTGTGGCAAGGAATCAATTTAAGGATCAGGAAGGAGGCCAGTGTGGTTGAAGTGGTGGGGACCAGGGGTGAAGGCTGAAGGAGTCATGAGCTGCCTCAGTTGTGTGGGTGGGTGTCCCCTGCACACATTCTCCAAAAAGTAGTGTCTTTCTTTCTTAGATCCCAGGACGCACGTAGAGAAGGTAGAAATGTGTCTGGTTTTTCTGAGCAAAATCTCAATTCAGGACAAAAATATGCACAGAGCCTACTGTGTACCAGTCATTTCACTCAAAATAGAACTCAGCTTTGTACTTTCTAGACACTAAGCCCAGCGATCCATCCTCTTGCCCCATCAATCTTCCCTGCTTTGCCCCACCCCCCTCCAAATCTCTGTCCAGTGTGAGCCCAGACATATCCTCTGCGTGTCCGGTAAGCAGCTGTCTCACTCTCTCTCCCTCCTTAGCCCACCCTCCAGCAGCTGCTTCTGTCTGAGGAAGAGTAAAAGGGACTATTTAAAGAAACACGGGGGCGGGGCAAAGGAGGCCTAGCCTGGGCTCTGGATGAACAGGGGAGGCCGGAGGGCTGGTGACCATCCAAATGGGCCTGCAGATGCTTTTCCAGGTCACCAGGGCCAGGCAAGTACATTGGGAAGCAAGATGGCCACAGGATGCATACTCCTGGGGTCAGGGTAGGAGGGACGGGCTCTGACTGAAAGGTGCCACCTGTCAGATCCCCATGGGAAATCTGAGCTTCCCAGGCCAGGGCAAAGTGTTGTACCAACAGGGCCGTAAACAATGCTCTTCGGAGGCCCCGGGCTCTTGAAATGGGGGTGGGGTGGAAGGAGAGAGGAAGGTGGAAGGGGGGCAGGGACAGAATTGCTGGGGGCTAGAGGCCTCTGACTGCCCAGGAGTGAGGCCACTCAGCTAGAAGAAGGAGACAGCTCTCAACCCCGCCCCGGGCAGAGGCCCCACAGGTAAGAGAAGCCCGGGGCCCCTTTCTAAGGGCCTCCCCGCTTCTGTCAACACCTTTCCCACCTCCCAAGGATGGGAACCTCCAACCAGGGGCCCAGAGTTGGAGAAATCCAGGCTTCTTTCTAATTGTCACCACCACTATGTCAACTCTGTTTAGGTGCCAGAGCTCAGGGACTCAGCCTCTGGGGTGTTGGGAAACCTGACATCACCTGCAGGCAAAACTGCAGGTGACCATCCACGCAGAGGACCTGGAGGGGCAGAAAGGCTCCCCAGTTCAGTTGGGTGGGGAGGCAGACTGTCTAAGCAGTAAAGTGGCCGCTCCAAAGGTGGGTCCCTGGCTGGGATGGGGGATGGTGGAAGCCTCAGGACCACTGGAAGGCAGATGGGGTGACTGTGGATCTGGAGGTATCAGCAGACCCATCAAGTGTCATCTACACAATTTGGGGCTTGGAACTTGGGCTCCTGGGAGGAGAGAGGAGCTGTCTGCAGTGCTGCTTCAGACACAAAACCGAGGTGGTATGAAGCCTTCTGGGGAAGGAAGAAGGTAAATGGAGAGGAAGGAAGGAAAGAGAGGGCTAAACTCCTCAACCATGTCTGACTGTCCTCCCCCACCAGTAGGGGGGCCCATTCCTCTGGGCTGGAGCCTTTGAAAGGACACCGGCTGAGGACACTGGTGGGAGCAGCATCTTTGACGCAGGCTCCCGGCAGGCTGTCAGGAGTCTTGGGTTCCAAGTACGGTTTGGACATTTCATTGTCCCATGACTTCAGTCAAGGGACTTCAACTCCCTCAGCTTCAAGTTTTTAATGTGTCCAATCACACGTGTCCCCAAGGGTTAAAGAGAGGGGAACGAGCAAGCAAAGTAAAGCAAGGCATGATGTGAGCTGTAAGCCGCTCTGAAGACGTGGATGCCGGGGATGGGAGGTGTTAGCTCTCCCGGCCCCTGAGCATCCTGAGCCTCTGCGCTCCTCGTCTGGCTATGACGCGCCTGGAGGGCGGAAGGCTGAGGTGACGAGCCTGCGGAGCACCGAGGCACGTGTGTGTGTGTGTGTGTGTGTGTGTGTGTGTGTGTGTACACCCGTCCTTCTGCCCTGCCACCCTCAGTGTATAGCAGACAGACCAAGGGAAAACGGTGGCCGCACTTTGCTGTGTCTTAGCCAATTACTACCACACTTTGAGGTATGAAAAGGGCTTGTTATCAACTTACCGGCATTCAGTTCTCTTTGCCTTGTCTCACCAACTAAATGCCCTCACAGCCAGGTCAGGGCTTTAATGTGGCACAAGGTGGGGCAGAGGCCAACCTACACCCTACGAGCTGATGTGGACTAAGCATTCCCTCCACACCAGGCGGGCCTCAGACTACTTCCTACACAGTGGCTTCCTCAGCCTTCCATCATCCCTATGCCGTCAGGCCTATTTTTACCTCCGAAACTCAAAACACGAGGAAGGCAGGTAGCTTGCTCAAGGTCACACAATTAGTAAACAGTGGGAGCTGGGATCCCATCACAGGAAGAGTCCTGAATCAATGGTTTTCACCACCACCCTGTACCACTTTCCCAACAAGGGCTCAGGCAGGGAGGTGTACGTGGGTCTTTCAGACCAGCTGGGGCCATACGTTCTTCTGCTACACATGGCACGGCTCAAGGGGGTGGCAGCGGCTCCTCAGGAAAAACAGCAAAAAAGAGAGAAAAAAAAATCCATGGCCAAAGAGGTTTGGGGAAAACTGAGTTAAATAAGGCTAAGCAAAATTAAGGTTTCTTTACTACAGAGTATCTAAGTGCTAATGAAGTTGTATATTTCTTTTTCATATATTTATTTTTAGAGAGAGGGGAAGAGAGGGAGAAAGAGAAGGAGAGAATCATCTATGTGAGAGAGAAACATCGATCGGTTGCTTCTTGTGCGCAAATCCAGGGGCACCAAATCCAGGAACTCCAGGACCCTGGTCCAGGGCCGATAAGACCCAAGAACAGAGCCCTGGCCCAGGGACCAAACCCATAACCCGGGCGTGTGCCCTGACCGTGGGTGGAAACAGCGACCTTTCACTTTGTGAGATGAGGCTCAGCCTACTGAACCACACCAGTCCGGGCTGAAGTTGTTTATTTCTAAAAGGAGAAAGAGTAGGTTCTTTCTGGAACTGCTTTATCCAGAGAATAAATCCACCCCCCTCCCCCAGTCCCTATTAATGTCTTAGGAGACACTAATTTTCCACAGAACACAGTTTGGAAAACCCGATCTAGGCCAATCCCGTCCTTTTGGTGGACACTGAGGCCCAGAGAGGCAAAGGGTCTTGCTCAGATCTCAGAGTGAGTGACTAGGAAATGGGGGTCAAGGCCAGCTTCCTGTGCATTCCATGTCCCTGCGCATTTGTCCCCTCTAACTCGGAAACAGGCTGGAGCTGCTGAACCATGAAGGGGCTCTGGTGGGAGGGGCTCTGGCGGGAAGGGCGGAACTGGAGGACAGGGTAAATACCTCTGCACCTTCCAGCCTGCTTCCTAGGAAATGGTGGGGGCGTCGACTCCAGGGACTCTGGGACCCTGGTCTGGGGGCAGTAAGACCCAGGAACACAGCCCTGGCCCTTTTCAGCCTGTCTTCCTGCCTCTGTCCCAATTACCCAGGTGCCCTGGGTACAATCACCCAGAACGATGGCACTGTGAAGGGCAGGAGGTATTTTTAGCCAGTGACAGAGGTGTCTACTTTTCTTGCTGCCTGAGTCATGCCCTGAACACTATTTGGGGACTCTTTTCTTTATAAACAGACCCCTAAGAAGGGCAGGGAGATGAAGGAGCTGACCCTGCACCCCCCAACCACCTGTTATTGTAGATCCCAGAGTATATACAGTGCTTGAATAGGAAACCCCAAATTAAAGTGCCATAATCTCCCTCTCCTCACCAACCCCAGGCAGTTGGAGGATCAGATTTCCCTGCAGTGGTTAGAGTAGCTTCTACTCTTCACCAAAGGAAACTCTTCCGTGCCCAGGCCCACCTTTTTGAGAACCAGGGGCTGGCAGAGCTGGCAGAGGCCCAGAGACCCGCTGGCCCGGGGATTCCCAAATCTCAGGCGCTTTTACTCCACCTTCTGTGATTCAGCTACCTCCGGACCACCTGCGTCTTGCTTTCCTGAATGTCGCCCTCTGAATTAACTTACTTTTCAATAAATTTTTTTAAAGTTATATCACTGTTGGAGGCGGAAACTGTGGAGACAAAACGGCAGTGTTAAATTCTGCCTAGAGGCCCCTACCTGCTTTGGGCTCTGCGCCTGCAGCGAGCTCTCTCCACCATGTTCCAGAATGCTAGCACAGAATTGTAACCGCTTCACGGCTTAATCAAAAAGAGGCCAAAATCCCTGAAAAGGTATTATGTCACCTAACGTTCATTACAGCCCAAGCCACAGACTGCAGAGGGCAGGTAGGTGAACACCACCCAGCATCAAGTCAGGGGGGCCCACACCCCACCTCTGGGGAAGCAGCGCCCTGCCCCTTCATCACACGCTCGGGGCACATGTCCAAGCAGGAAGGACCCAGGATTGAGCCCCAGGCCCCCAGATCCTGGGCCTGCGCTGTCTGAGGGCAGGCCTTCACCTCGTGCCGGACGAGGCGTGACCTGGCCTGCTTGTCTTCTCTTCCCAGAGATGGAGCAGAAGGAAGGGAAACCCTCCGAGGATGGGACCACTGTCTCCCCAGCCGCAGGGACCCCGGAGACACCAGCGGGTGAAGCCTCGGCAGAGGTGGAGGCCAAAGGCACCACGGAGAGCACCGTCACAGAGGGGCCTCCGGCTGAGGCAGGAAGGCAGGAAGGAGCTGCAGCAGAGGGTGGCCTTTCAGCAGAACCCCAGGGGGAAGCCAATGGGCTAGAAGAGGTCAACGTGGAGTCCAAAGTGGAGGCTGAACTTCCAAAGGAGGGAGGTGGGAAGGAAGAGACCAAAGAGGCTCCTCAGGAGATGACCGATGGGGAAGAAGAGACCAAATCTGAACCCAAGGGGGCTGAGGGAAAAGAGGAGATGGGGGTGGCCTTTGAGGAGAAGAAGGCTGAGGAGGAAGCAGCCAAGCCAGAATCCAGGGAGAAGGCTGACATGGAGGATGAGGCTGGGGCTGAGCCGAAGCAGGCCGCTGGGGCGCAGAGCGCCACGACGGCCTCTCAGGAGGAGAGCGGCAGGACAGGGGAGCCCGAGGCCGAAGCCCAGGCCAAAGCCAGTGCCCCAGAGGCCGAGTCAGACTCTGAGAAGAAGGATGCCCTGGGAGACAAGGCCCAGGCTGCACCACAGGAGAGCGACCTGAAGGAGGAGCTGGTGAGTGAGGCAGAGGGGAGGAAGGAGGAGGCCCCATCAGTGTTCTGGAGTTCCCTGCTCCCCAGGGAAGGAAGGCCCCTCTGTTTTATTTCCTGGGAAAAGTCCAGTCTTCCTCCCACAGATATCAAGAGCCTGGGTAGGGGGGGCGCTGCACCCCGCCCCAGGCTGCCTTCCAGATCTTTCTGAAGTCCTCACAAAGCCTTGGGCAGGCACTTGTGTGACTGCGAGCTCAGACCCTGTTGGTTCCAGGACTCAGGCGGTCCCAACGAAGAGCAGGAAGAGGGCGTGGATAGAGGGTCAGAGGAAGGGGCAGGGGTGACTCCCAGCTCCCCCGAGGAGTGGCCTGAGAGCCCCACGGAGGAGGGTCAAGGCCTCAGCCCAGGTGAGTGAGAACCAGGAGCCCAGGGGCTGCTTGTAGGGGATCCCCTGAGGGGCGTGCAGAGAGCAGTCACAGTAGCCCCCTACTTTCCTCCCCCTGCTCCTTTCCTGCAGATGGGTTGGGCCCAGACACTGCAGCTTCTGGAGAGACCAGCCCCTCAGCCAGGTAATGTCCAACCTTGGGGCCCCAGCTCCCACTGCCCCTAACACCTGCTCCCTTCAAAGCCTGCCCTCACCTGGGCCTGGCCTCCCCAGCACCTGATCTCAAGAATCCCAGGATTCCTGGCATTCAGACCCTTTCCCAAGGCAGAGCCCAGGAAAC
Organism: Mormoops blainvillei; assembly: GCA_004026545.1. NCBI lineage: Eukaryota > Metazoa > Chordata > Mammalia > Chiroptera > Mormoopidae > Mormoops > Mormoops blainvillei. The sequence continues at coordinate 756 of PVJD01018375.1, read as the reverse complement.
CGAAGGAGTGAGATCTTGGAGCCAAGGGACCATGCAGCACACCTGGTCCACCTCCCCTCCATCCATCACCGGCCTCTCAGCATCCCTGGCAGGTCTTATAGAGGCCATCACCTTGCGACTCAGCATGTTTCCATGGTGCCAGCACCACCCACAGAGCAGAAAGCCTGAGTTTGGATAATGACTCTGCCACTTACCAGCTGTGTGACCTTGGCCATGTCACTTCGTGCCCACCCCCCCCGCCCCCGCCGCACTCTGTGAAGTGGGCGCTGTAACTGTAGCTTCCTTGTAGGACCGTCCTGAGGCTGTGATGATGTACGTATGTGATGCGCTTAGCGCAGCGCCTGGTGCCCGGCGGGTGCTGGGCAAAACAAGAGCCTTATTCTCACCGCTGCCCAACTTTAGTCTCTAGAAGAATCTTCCTTTCTTTCGACCTGAGATGCGCCTGTGTGTTACTTTCTTAGAGAAGGGTAACGGAATACTCACTGAGCACCCAGGCATTTGTGTGACAGGCACAGAGGGGCGCTCTCCATCCCCCTTTTCACTCAAGCCTTAGAGCCGCCTTGTCAGGTAGGTGTATTCCTGCCCCCATTTTACAGATGAGGAAGCTGAGGCTCAGAGAAGTGACCTGGCAGGTGCCAACATCACACAGCACATAAGAGGCAAAGCCAGGATTCAAACTCAAGTCAGACCTGAGACTTGCCCTAGTTCTAATCTCACATCCCTCCAGACCACACGCTCCCCAAGTTAGACCGAGCC
>PVJD01018374.1:0-14644 GCA_004026545.1 Mormoops blainvillei | reverse complement strand
TTCCCCTGTCCATTTTGTACCTACTATTTATGCTTCTTATTCCCTGTACCTTTTCCCCCATTCTCCCCCTTCCCCCTCCCTACTGATAACCCTCCATGTGATCTGCATTTCTGTGATTCTGCTCCTGTTCTAATTGTTTGCTTAGTTTGTTTTTGTTTTTGTTTTTTATGTTCAGTTGTTGATAGTTGTGAGTTTGTTGTCATTTTACTGTTCATATTTTTGATCATCTTCTTTTTCTTAAATAAGTCCCTTTAACATTTCATATAATAAGGGCTTGTGGATGATGGACTCCTTTATTTTTACTTTATCTGGGAAGCACATTATCTGTACTTTCATTCTAAATGATAGCTTTGCTGGGTAGAGTAATCTTGGATGTAGGCCCTTGCCTTTCATGTCTTTGAATACTTCTTTCCAGCTCCTTTTTTCCTGTAAGGTTTCTTTTGAGAAATCAGCTGACAGTCTGATGGGAACTCCTTTGTAGGGAACTGTCTCCTTTTCTCTTGCTTAAGCAATTTACCTTACTTCTGGAAATATGCCCAACAGAAATGAACAAGAATTATCACAGAAATTTTATTCATGATATCTGAATGTTAGAAACAACCCAAATGTTCATCAAGAGTCAAATGGGCAAACAAATTCTGATATATTTATGTAATGGAACACTTAATAACAATGAAAAAGAGCAAACTACCAATGGGTACAACAACGTGGCTTAATTTCAAAGCCATAGCGGTGAGACAAAAAAGTCAGACACCAAAGAATGCACACTGTACGATTTCATTTACATGAAGTTAAAAAGATACAATTAGCCTGTTGAGATGAGAATAGTATTTATCATTGTAAGGGGATGCTACTGGTTGGACAGGGGCATAAGAGAGACATCTTGGATGCTAAAGATGTTTTGTAATTTGAGGTGGGTGATGGTTACATATATGAATATACATAAAAATCCACAGAAATTAAGATTTATCTTTTCAATTTATTGTAAGTAATCCCTCAGTTTAAAAAATATACTGGTAATTATATATAAACTTCAAGAAATATTGAGTTAATATTTCCTTATTTCACAATCATGAGAGTTAAAGTGCAGCTACTGACATGTTCCATGCTCCTATATGAAAAGAAATTAATACCCTTTCTGTAGGTGTTGTTGGTATAGCCCGGGATTTCAGACTCAGTATCTTATCTTAATTTCAGACATGTTTATTTCTGTTTTTCTTACTAATTTAAGACAAAAATCCTCTTGTGATAGCAAAGATAATATTTGCTATAAATGTTATCTTTGTGATGAGATTTAAAACAATTACATAAAATTCAATTTTTACTAAAACATTTTAATGATTCCTGCCAGTCCATGTCTCCCTTGTTCTCAAGTATTTTTAAAATTTATCTCCAAATATTTTAAGGTTGAGTGATCTATTTTCTAAATCTTGCACACGTGACACTACATATGTAAACAAACTCTCTTCTAGGGATAGGGTTCTTTTTCATCCAAAACTGTACATATTTTTTCTTTCATTTCTACCCTTTAATTTAAAACAAGAAAAGACAGATGAGTAAGGGCTTTCCTTTCTTGAAGTTGTTTAAATTTTCAAGTTTATTGAGGAGTAATTGATAAATAGGAATTGTATATACTTAAGGTGTACATGGTGTTTTGATACATGTGCATGTTATGAAATAATCACAACAATCAAGCTAATTAACAATACCATCACCTCATATAGTTATTTTCTTTCTCTTTCTTATTTCTTTGTGGTTAGAATACTTAAGATCTGCCCTCTTAGCATATTTCTTCTTTTTTAAATCCTCACCCAAGGATATGTTTATTTATTGTTTTTTAGAGAGAAAGGAAGGGGAGTAGGGATGCAGGGAGGAAGGGGGAGTGAGAGAGAGAGAGAGAGAGAGAGAGAGAAACACTGACCAGTTACATCTCATATGCACCCCTACTTAGGACTGAACCCCTCAACCTAGGTATGTACCCTGACCTGGAACAGAATCCACAACCTTTTGGTGTTCGGACAGTGCTCCAACCAACTTAGCCACTTGGCCAGGGCCCTCTTAACATATTTCAAGTGCAGTAAGCCCTCACTTACCACAGTCAGTTGGTTCTAGGAAACTGTTACTCTAACCAGTTTTACCATAGGCTAATTGATATAGCAAAAGTTTATATGGCATATGTCTCTATATCAAATAGCCTGTGAAATAAAATTAATTTTGCTATACATTGTTTTGCTTAATGTTGCAGCTTTCATGAACTTATTGGTGACACTGAGGACTTACTGTATAAAATATGTACAGTATTTTTAATTACAGTCAGTATGCTGTTTATTAGATATTCAGAACTTACTCACCTTATATAATTGAAGCTTTGTACCCCTTGATCAACATTTCCCAACTTCTTTCTCCACTCCGCCCCTGGCAAGTACCATTCTACTTTAGGCTTCAGTGAATCTGACTGTTTTAGAGTCCACATGTAGATAAGATTGTGCAGTATCTGTCCTTTTGCTTTTAGCTTATTTTACTTACCATCATGTCATTCATGTTGTCACAAATGATAAGATTTCCCTCTTCTATATGGCTGAATAATATTCCATTGTATGTATATACCATATTTTATTTATCCATTCATCTGTTGAAAGACATTTAAGTTGTTTCCATATCTTAACCGTTGTAAATAATGTTACAATGAACATAAGAGAGCAGATATCTCTTTGAAATGCAGATTTAATTTTTCCTGGCTATATACCCAGAAATGATATTGTTGGATCAAATGGTAGTTCTAGTTTTAACTTTTTGAGGAACTTCTATAATGTTCTCCATAGTGGCTGTACCAATTTACAGTCCCACCAAAAGTTCACAAGGGTTCCATGTTCTCCACATTCTCACCATTTGTTGCATCTTGCCTTTTTGATGATAAGCATTCTAACAGGTGTGAAATGATTACTTATTGCTCATTCTGCCAGGATTGTTGTAGATATTTCATCATGTTGGTAATAATTGTACATTTCAAGCTTATATCTAGAGTTATTTCTCTTTCCAACAATTTTGTCAGGGACCCCAGATCCCTGGCTTTATACCCATAGTTTTGTGTCTTTATTCACATTCAGAATTGGGTTTACTATCAAATTCTGTGTTATTTATTTTCATTGTACTACTTATTTCACTTGATGACAAATTTTATGAATATTGAATTTTCATTTTCCTTTTTATACATTTACTATTTTCTCTTTTTTTATAGCTTCTCATTCTTCCCTCTTCATTTTTGGAGAGAATCTCAGATTCGTCCTCCACATTTTTGTTTTCATAATTTTAGAATTGTGATTTCCCTTTTTTTGATTCTTACATGATTTAATTTTTAACATCTGAATTATATTTTGATTACTTTCATTATGATCTACAAATACCCAATCTTGGCTTCTGCATCTTATTCAGTCTCCTTTCAGGGTAACTCTCTTGTCTCACTATCTCATGGTCTAATCTTGCTTCAAAAATCCATATTTTCATGAAATAAGTAGAAATGACATAACCTATGCAAATTACTCTTTATTTTTGTATATTTCATATGTTTATTTTCTTTGATTTTCTTATTTTTTATTATATAGAACTTAATTTTCACGATCTCCACATGTCTTTAGATTTCCGTTCATTTGAACAGTGGGGATCATAAACAGGTGTGGTATTTATTTCTCCAGTGTGGTAAAAGGGGGTTACTTTCATCATTTTTTGCTTTCTACTTTGTTACTGTTACTAGATTCCTATCGTTTACTGAGCTCTAGAGTGGCTTGGTAATTTATTTATTCAGCAGCTATGGGGAAGAAAGTGGCAGTGAGACCTGCAAGATATCAAATCAGGGAGCATTTGTATCTGTCCTTTCTCTCTGTTTGATGATGACTGTGCACTATGGTGTGATTTGCTTAGGCTTCTTCCAAGTGCTTCCCTCTTTATCTGTTAAGAAACATATTATTTGAGATGAATTATGTTCACCATACCAGTGGATGATTTCCCCTTTCCTATGGCAGCCTATATCCTGGGCCTAACATTTATCTCATCCAAGAGCTTGTGATCTAATATAGTAAAGAAGACACCAGATGGTGTTTTCTTCATCTGCCTAATAGCCTGGCTTTTCCTTCTGCCTCCCCTCTCTTTTAGCCTCTTTTTTTATTTCCACAGATCAGTACTTTATAAGATAAGGTGAAAGTTATTTCTTGGTGTCTTTCTAAGATTTATTATCATCTGTACCACATTTAGCATAAATTACTTTCATGTTTCTGCCATGTTTATAACCCTCTCCAAAAGTTTGCACAATTCCCACTATGAATAAAAGAAAAAGGAGTTGCTCAGAAGTAGTAGTTTTTTTTCTGATGGTAAGAATGAGAGTGATTTCCTCCTAGAGCTTTTATAAGGAAAACATTGTGTTTTGTCCTTTACTGTGCAATACATTTTACTTCTTAATCAGCAATATTTTAACTGATTTTAAAATCTTGGTTTGAAGCACTCTACATTCTGACCACCATTTCTTATCCTTGTAGATCACTTATATCAGTACTCTCAATTCAGCAAATATATGTCTTTGTGGATGCCTCTCACGTACAGATTACCCATAGTCTATTGCCTGTGAGTGTCTATATTCCCCTTTTATCCTGCTAATGTTCTTTGATCCATCATGAAAGTTACTCCTTTGCAGTTACCTACAATATTCTTTTTTTTCATTTTTTATTGTTGTTCAATTACAGTTGCCCCACATTTTCCCCATTGCTTTCTCCTACCCCCCACCCCATAATAGTCTTGCTCCACTTTCTACATTATACATGCCTGGCTAAAGCCATGTTATGCCTTCAGCCAGAAAGCTGAAATCAGCATAAAAATGCATGCAAATATTCTACTTGGACATATTTTTACATTCATGATCACATTTGAGATATACACAACATTGCCAGACAATTTTTTTTACTTTCTTAATTTGACTGATTTTCCATTTTCCAAATTATTTTTTGCAAGTTGTCTTCTCTCCTCAAAGAACCATTATTTTCCCATCTACTCCCTCTCAGCTCATATTCTTTTCTTATCTCACTCTTCTCTGGTCAAGTAGAAGCAATAAATGAGAAAACTCCTTCAGCCTGCTTTGACCAAATTTATCATTGTGACTTCTTTTGTACTCACATGCCCTGCCTTTCTTACTTTGTGCAATGCCCTTACTTCTAAAGCCAACTTCAAAAAATGTTAATGTTGATCTCAGACATCTTATCCTCTCAAGCATAAAGTCTTACAATTATATACTCTGTCTCTTAAAATATCAAGTCTTGCTTCTTACTAGTGCATTTTCTAAAATATGCAAAATAATATTTTTTTCAATCATGCTAGAAATATTTCTGGAGTATTAATCAGGAAAGACTTAGCTCTGCGGTGGTAACAATTGAACCTATATAACTCAGTGACCAAACCCAACAAAGGTTCATTTGTTCCACATAGCAGAGTTCAAGATGAGTAGCTTAGCTCTTCTTGGAGACTCTTCTCAAGACTGACCTAGAAACCCAGGTCGCTTTAACTTTCTGGTTGTTCCACATAGAACACACACCTTTCAAGTTTGCTGTTTAAGGGGAAAAAATAAGTGGAAGATTGATGAGATGTTTTTAAAGCTCAATGCCAAGAAATGGCATACATAATTTTTATCAACACCCCATTGTCTGGATGCAATTCCATGTTAGAAACCTAACTGCAAGAGAGCCTGAGAAATGTATTCTTATGCTCAGAAGAGGAGACATTGTGAGCACATAACATTTTATCTAACATAGTCACAGTGATCTCACATGCCCCATCCAAGTATTGCTCTTTGTCTCTGCTCTTTTTAAGAGTAAAGTCTTCAAAACTACCTCTCTATATTCCCTATTTAAACATCCTTAAACTCTTTTTTCTCTTTAACATACAGCAATACATTTTCTATGTCCACTAATTCATGCTGCTCTTATCAATAACCTGAAAGGTAACAAATCGAATAGTCAAATTTTTATTCTCTTAATTGTAGTCCCAGCAACATTTCACAGTTGACCACTTCTCCTTCCTGGTATTTCATAATATTTATTATTTGTGGTGTCCATGAAACCATAATTCTTGTCTTCTGTCTACTCTGCTAATTTCTCCATCTCAGTTTGTTTTGTGGTTGCTTAAACTCTTTCTCAGGGTTTCTTCCCAGGCCCTCTACTTTCTTCTCCTGGAGGATCACATCTAGTTTTATGTTTTTAAATTGTTAGATGCCATTCTCATCCAAATTTATATCTCTTGCCATCTTCATTTTCAATGTGGCTTTTCATATTTAATGGAATTTGGTTTCTTTTCTCTTTACTGCTTTTCCATGTAATCCATCTGCGAGTTCTGTTGGTTTTTTCTCAAAAATGTATCTTCAGCCCTGGCAGGGTGACTCACTTGGTTGAGAATCATCTCATACACAAAAGGGTTGTGGGTTTGATTCCTGGTCTAGACATATACCTAGGCTGTGGGTTCAATCCCCAGTTAAGGCATGTACAAGAGGCAACCAACCGATTTTTTTCTCTCTCTCTCTTTCTCTCCCTCCCTCCCCTTCTTTCCATCCCTCCCTTTCTTCTTCTCTCTAAAATCAATAAGCATGCCCTTGGGTGAGGATAACAAATAAATGTATCTTCAGTGTCAACCTTCTCTCTCCAATTCTATCTCCAAAACTTTACAAGCTTTTATTTTTTTTCCTCTCATCTAGCTTAGCACAGTAGTTTCCTAACTAGTGTTTTTGATTCCTTCCTGTTAGTTTGTAACTCTTTTCTCCCTAAATTATTTTCTCAAATGATAACCAGGGATTTACTTAAGAATCCAAATATATCATTCTCTTGCTTAAAACCTTCCAAAGGCTGATTATAATTATAATATAAGCCTGAACTCCTCAATATCACCTAATGTTACCTACATAGTCCTATAAAATATACTTCTTACTTACTCCTTTGATGTCATTGTCTGACACTCACTGCTTACTCAACTCTAGCCACTCTGCTTTTCTTGGCATTCATTGAACGTTGTTAACCTCAGGGCCTTGCTGTTGCTCTTCCTGGGATGACAACTTTTTGTCATTTAGATCTCATTTCTAACAACAGTACCTTAGTGTGATCTTTCTTAATTACCCAATTAAATTTTTCAATTTCCCTCTCCGGTTATGTTTGTTTTTTCCAAAAGAAAAAGTTGAGACGGGCACTTAAGTGCAGGTAGTTTATTTAGGAGTTGATTTCAGGAAACACAAATGAAGGAGTGGGGAAGGTGAGGTAGGGAAGTAAAGAAAGCCTATAAAATATGTTTTAAATGAGAAGGTGGCTGCTCTGAGCGACTAAGGCTAAATCATTTTGGGAAACACTAGGAAACTGGAACACAACTTAGAATTGTCCTGCCAGAGGAGAAAGAGGCTGTGGTATTTATATACTAATTCTCATCTCCCATTGGTTGAGGATTGAGGTGAACTCCACCCTCTGCACTTCTGATTTGTACCTGTGCAAGCATACTACTGTGCTGCCAGAGAAAGCTTCCAGGGCAGAAAAGTAGAAATGTGCAAGTACTTGAGGCTTCAGGTGAAGATTCTACCATAATTGCAGGTAAATTCAATAGTGGGCCAATGAGATACAAGGCAGGGCATTAATAGCATCACACATCTCTGTCCGCCAAACACACATACACACTACATGTCTATACAATTTGTTAATTATCAGCACATCTCTGTATCTTCTCATTTACCATTATCAAAGTTATCTTTACATATTTGTTTGCTTATTTATGTTTGCTCTCCCAACAAAGAATGTGAATTTAATTAAAACAAAGCCCTTGTGTTTCTTATTCCCTGTGATTTCTTGAGTGCTTTGGACAGTGATTGGAATGCACATAGCAAATATCTTTTAAATGAAGGAAAGAGCAATGTTCTCTGCAAATTCTTACCATAAGTACAAAGGTCATTTTCTAGAGAATTCTAAATTAAGGTCTACCTTATCATTTTCTTATAAGTCTATGATTTTCCTTTTTTTTTTTGTAGGAACATCAATTGTGCTTTCTAAACCGTGACTGTTTTGCATTATTTACTACTAGAGATGTCAGCATATTTTGTACAGCTGATGATACCTCCTCTCAAGAAATGCCATCTGCCAGTCATATCAATCAGTAAGTGACAAGGTATATATAGAAAAATATCTTTATACTCAAGTGACAGGAACACATAAACATGCACATCAACTGCATACAGCTGTCTCAAGACAGAACTGAATGCTGTACATACGAGGAGTCAAAATGAAACAGATATGAGAGAAAAAGAAAGAGAAAGGGAATGTGAATATCATTACAATAATAGGACCGATAGATCCTAAGTAGGTTCTGGCTCAGAAGACATAAAAGGGAGATATATTTTACATAAAATTTTGAAGGTGCATAAGGATACAGGTTTATTTAAAAATACATCAAGAGAAGGTATACACATTAGTTCAGAGGTGAATGAGGGTGCATTGAAGATGAGGCAGACATTTTAATGTTAATTGTGGAGAGAACAAACTGGATTTTGTGGCTAGGTTTTGTGAATCATGATTAATCAGCTAAGTTCTTTAGACACAAATATGGATGTTGGTAAATTCTTACACCTGTGAAATGGTCCAGTTTTTTAGATAACCTCAGTAAGGATGATAATGGCTGTGAGTTCAGCACCTATAGTTTCCCCCCTCTTAAAATCGCTACCATGATATTTTTTATTTAGGATGAGTTGTTATGGTGGTTCATGTCTTCAGCAGCCCTAGAGAGGACTATAATTCATGATTATCTGAATTGATATGGTGGCTTAAACAAAGACTGTTTCCATGCTGTCACAAAAGGTAGAAGTTCCTTCTTTCTTTCTGTTGTGTAGCATTCCACTGTGTAAATGTACCACAGTTTTTTGATCCACTCATTTATTGATGGGCACTTAGGCTCTTTCCAGCACTTGGCTATTATAAATAATGCTGCTATAAACATTGGAGTGCATGGGCTCTTTTGAATTGGTGTTTCAGGATTCTTAGGATGGAACTGGAGAATATTATGCTAAGTGAAATAAGCCAGTTGGTGAAAGACATATACCATATGATCTGACCTATAAGAGGAATCTAATGAACAAAATAAATAATGAGCAAACTAGAATCACAGGCATGGAAACATGGAACAGGCTGACAGCGGCCAGAGGTGAAGGAGGAGAGGAGTAATGGTGGAAAGAAGAGGAAAGGACTAGACAAAGAACACATATGAATGACCTACAGACATAGACGACAGTGTAGGAATTGATTGTGGGAGTGGGGGTGGGATAGGCGGAGGAAGGCAAAGGGGGGAAAATTGGGACAGCTGTGCTAGAATAACAATAAAAATGATTTTTTTAAAAAGGAAAGGGTATTTCTGACGCAAGCTGTAGTTTTTTATTACATACAGAATCCCATCTTTGGCCAATCAGTCCTCGGCTTTTTTCTTTACATTTATTTCCAGGTCAATCTTTAAATCTTCTGTTTTTAATGCATGAAAGTATTTGATATGCAACTTCTGAAGAAAGAATAAAAAGGGGATAAACACCTTGAAATATTTTCTTGCAATATTTTATAAATCATTCATGGTGGAGATTATTGGTAAAATGCCTAAAAGGAAAATGTGAACAATTCTTAAGAGACACTAACCAGCCAATATTTTGAGTCATTTCTATCCACATACATGGAGGTTCATTTAAGCAGGAAAATATAAGCACTTCTAGGAAAAGGAATAACTTTTCTATATCCTTTTTTTATTCCACTGGCATTAATTGCTGTGTCTATATAGGATCTCCTCTTTACATACATGTGAAGAATTGCTGCGCAGTGTGTCCACCATAGTATAATCAGGCAGAAAGACCACTCAAATAGATTTAGTATCCACCCTATTACAGCCTTAACTGGTGTGTGACATGACGACAGATGGAAGGGGAAACCACTGTAACCTGCACTCTTGCTTGATGGACTCTTTTAAGCCAAGATTTCTGTGTCTGAAAAAGAATTAAAATACAACTGAAATATTGAGAGTTAAAAAAAATCACTAGATTTCCAGAGAACAGCCACAGATCTTAATAGAAAAAGAGGGGGAGAGAGAGATTTCAGTGGCATTCAGCATGGAAAGTCATCGGTCCTGAATTGCTGAGGCCACACATAGATTGTAATGATTGAGAATAGCATTAGGTTTAATAATGAAGGGTGATAGTAAATGTATGAAGTGGGATGCCCCACTGATGTTTAAACCCACAAAAAGAAGGCTCTTCCAAGTGTTGACATTGCTGGACTGGGACTGGTTTTTTGCAGTCATTCTCGAAAGTGAAAATCACAACATAATAATGTAATTTTTAGAGAGGAGGGGATAGGCATAGTAAAAAATATACATGGAAAGAGAATAAAGTGAAAATTGAGAGAGAAAAGAAAGGGTGACACTGGGAGATAGGAAAGAAGAAATGGAGGGAAAGAGGGAGAGTGGAAGGAAAGAAGGAACTAATGGTCTTGGGATGATTATTAACTTTTGTGCTCTCTACTTGGTATTTTGTACAAAACAATTTAAAACTCTGCTTACTACTTTACACATAGCACTCTAAAATATCTAATTTTATTTATGCAATCATTTTCTATAATTGGGCTCCTCTACAAGTTATGTATCCCATGTCCAAGATAGAGTCTGACTCATCGAAGACATCAAGGGCACATTTGCTAAACAAACATTCCAAAAAGTAGGATTTTTTGCCCCAGAAAAGGTAATATTTGAAGTGTGAACTGCTGGTGGTGAGAGAGACAAGGGAGGAATTGTTCTGACAACCTAAAATTCTGAGTAATTTTATTCTCTTTTATTTAAATTAAAGATTGTTTTTATATGCCTGATGTCCACCATCAAGTTCTAGTTTCTATTATCCCTGTAAGAACAAGGTACATTCTTATCTAGGCTCTAGATATTATTAATTCTATTATAAATTCTTAGAATATTATTTCATATTTTAAAAATTCATGTGACTCCCTCAGTAATTAAGAAGGTAGTTGAAAGCATAATCTGCCCCCCCCTTTGAAAACAAATGCTATCCTCTTGGATGTTGCATCAATTAAATTTCACCAATAATGTATGAGAATACTTTTTAATGAGTAACTTTTCCATGTTGTCAGGAAAAAAAAAAGCCAAATGGAGATATATTTGGAGCTGTAACAGTTAGATTAAGGAGGCAAATAAAATTTGTATAATTTGACAAATAGGAAAATAATAAAGGTGCTTTCAGAATAACCATTTGATTTTTATGTAAGTATAATTTTAGTGAAATTAATGAATTTGCATTTGAGAATATTGGCTTTTTATCCATAAATAAAGTGCAATTCAATCCTAAATAGTCAAAAGCAAATCTTGCTTGAAATTTACATTCCAAGGGATAATTCAGCCCCCTTTTTTTACTGTCACTTTGAACTAGGCTCCTTACAATAGTCAAATCAATGCTTTACAAACCTTTGAACGTGCTGGATAAATCTGGCCTATTGTATTACTAGGTGCTGTACAAATTCCATGTCAGTTGTTTGTAACCTGCTTTGAGCTAAATTCTAATTTCCACTTCCCTATTTCTAATTATTGATAATTGTACCTTGCTTATCAATAACTTTTTCATTTAAGCCCTTGCTGTAATAGATACATATTTATCTAGTAATTGTTCTTTTATATAAGGCATTTGACAGTTAATTCTATAGTCTAAGTACTATTTCATAAAGAAATTTTGCTTGAATTGCTTTATAGAATAATCCCCTTCTCAAATTTGATCAATAAACCTCTTGTTTTTTCTAATTAGTTATTACACTGGCTCAAACAGCTTACTAGAATCAATCCATTCTTTTCTATTTCAAATCTCTGTACAACACAGTGATCTTACAATATAGTTTCTTTAACTCTATCGGTCAACTCTAACCAATCTGTCTTTATAATTCATACCCACAACCCTGAACTATTTCTATGCCTTCTGACCCAACCTTTTAAATCTCTACTATCATTTCCCTAGTTTAAGAAGACTGGCAGCAAGCCTGATATTTCAAATATGATACTAGGTCCCTTTAATGGGAGAGACCTAATAATTTTGTTAAAAATATACTTTGTGTCTTTTTCCATTTGGTCCTTGGATTCTGAATATAATATGGCCTTTTGCGTGATCCATTGTTGATACGCTAAAACAAAATAAGTTATGCTTAATAAATGTGAAGCTTTTATGTGATTCAGTGTGCCACTGTTGAGACTTATTAGTAACTGATCACATATTATCATTAGCGTTATATTTTATTCCTTCTAAATTTATTTTTATACTACATACAGTAAAATTCACTGTTTATGATGTACAATTTTATCAAATTTGACAAATGTACAGAGTCATATATCCACAACCAAAGTCATAATACAGAATAGTTGTATCAACTGAAAAAATTTCTTTATTCTTTTTCTTTGTGGTCAGCTCTTTCCCCGACCCTGAATTCCCAGCAATCACAGATCTATTGTCCACTCATATAATTTTGTTTTTTTCCAGAATGTCATATAAATATTATCATTTAGTTCATAGTCTTTTGACCTGGCTTTTTCAGTTAGTAAAATGCATTTTAAATTTATCCATGTTGTCGTATGTATCAATAGTTTTTTTTTAAAGTTTAATTGCTAGTATTCCATTGCATGGATGTACTATAGTTTATCTATTCACTGGCTGAAAAACATTTGGGTTTTTTCTCATATTTTGTGATTATGAGTAAAGCTGTTATACACATCCACAAACATGATTTTGTATAAACATAAGTTTTCTCTCTTTTTGGGAAGAATTTCAATTTCTGGGTCACATGGTATAGGCATGTTAACCTTTATAAGAAATTGCTAAACTGTTTCTGCTTTGCAAGGTGTGAACGTTTAAGGTGCTCTGCATCCTCACCAGCAACTCATTTCTCTAGCCATTCTAATAAATCTGTGGTTGTATTTCATGATGATTTCAATTTGAATTTCCTTAATGACTGGGTATGGTGGGCATCATTTTATCTACTTATTTGCCATCCACATATCTAGTTCAGTGTGTATTTAAACCTTTTGCTTATATTTTAAGCAGGTATTTTTTTGTTTTAATTTTCTCATTGATAAGTTTTGAAAGTTCGTTATATATTCTGGAAACAAGTTCTTTGCCCTATATTTGATTTATAAATATTTGTCCTGCCTGTAGCTTATCTTTTCATTCTGCTTACAGTGTATTTTGCCTTTTCATGTTCACTACCAATCTTTGGGGAAGGGCAATGAGGTCACTGGAGAAATAGTGGGTTTGAACCTCCCTTTATCTATGAACCCCAAGGGATCCACGTTCTTTTGCCAGTCCCCACACATCCTCTACCAATGTGTTAACAATTCCAGCTGAATTCTTTTTAGGTTTAGGCCTAGTTAGTTACCCTATAACTGCAGGTCTATTGTAGCTTTGAGAAAAGTTGTAAACTTGCAGTTTGTCCAGCTTTGGTGGTGGTTATAGTAAGGACAGGATAATGCTTTTCTAACTCTTTACTTCCCAAGTAGAAATCAGAATTCCTCTTGTACTGTTTTTAATGTGACCTTGCATTTACTTATGTTGGGGAAATATAATTAGAAACAAAAATCTCCCGCAAACCCAGAAAACCTCTCTGCAAGGGTAAAAGATAAAGAAATCAGTTCTATTGAATAAGCATTAAACTGGAATGTGATGCACATCACAGGCAATCTAAAAAGATTGCAAAGACAGAAATCTTACTCTTGTTTATAGCCAAGCACATACAACCCATTATATACTGGTTCCCCAGATAAACAATAACTCGTCCTTAAGTAAGAGGACTTGACAGCACCCTTTCCCACACAGAGATCATCCTAAATTCACCTGGTAATTACAGTGACCATTTGTGTTTGGTAGTTGTCTTTATTCAAAATAAAAACAAACTTCTCGTATCTTTATGACATGAGTTAGTTTTGCAACTTGAATCCAGATGCCAACCAAATTAGGTTCCTAACCTCTCATGGAAAGTGGGAGGTAGGGGACTATCTTCTTTGATAATTATATTTTAAAGACATGGCTCCCAGTCCTTGCGGAAACAGTCCTGGGTTGTAAAACATTCAAGAGGCTTATATAGCTTTTGAAAAGATTTACATACATTTCAAAGAGGCAGAGAAAAATCTTATAATTACAAAACTTTATAGAACAAATGCTTTAAGAAAAGGAAGGGGAGGAGACTGTTTCTCTGCATCAGGGAAAATTGATTTTTTTCTCATTTTTGTTTTCATTTTTAAAGTATATTTTATTGATTATGCTATTACAGTTGTCCCAATTTTTTCCCCTTTGCTCTCCTCTGCCGGGTACCCTCCTTCCCTCTAACAATCTCCTCCCTTAGTTCATGTCCATGGGTCATGCATATAAGTTCTTTGGCTTCTCCATTTCCTATACTCTTCTAAACATCCCCTGTCTATTTTGTACCTACCAATTATGCTCCTTAATCCCTGTACCTTTTCCCCCATTCTCCCCCTTCCCCCTCCCTACTGATAACACTCCATGTGATCTCCATTTCTGTGATTCTGTTCCTGTTCTAGTTGTTTGCTTAGTTTGTTTTTGTTTTTGTTTTTT
>PVJD01018373.1:0-14647 GCA_004026545.1 Mormoops blainvillei | reverse complement strand
CAAAGGTTTCCATTTTCAAATACCATCACATTAAGGGAATAAATATGAACATATATATTTTGGGAAGACAAATATTCAGACTTTGCCATCCTCTTTTGTATGTCAAGGTGCTCTCCCAATTGATAACAGAATTTTACCAAAGGGTGATGCATCATCGAGATGGAACTGAAAGATCGCAGATAGGAAAAAAAAAAAAAAACAGTGTAAAAGAAGCAGAAGGCCAGGTCATTGTCCTAACCTATGTGTTTGAAAGGTTTCAGGGGTAAATGCTGAGGGCGGACTTTGGCCGAGTTTCTGACTGGGAACTCTCAGAAAACAGTGCCTCTGCCCTGAAAGAAGGTATATCTGAGCAAACATCACTGTATGGCAGGCAGGCCAGGAGCCGGACCGTTTTTATGGTTCTTGTGGGAAATAAGCAGAGCTCAGATTTCCATGCAGAGCACAGGCTTTCATGCATACCCCCAAAGTTAGGCATAAGAATTTATAGTATATCCAGTTGGGGAGTTCACAGAAGGCATGACCAGAGGCAGAGGCAAATGGTCATGGCCAACAGTGTGCTTCAATGCATATATGAGTTACAACCAATTTTAGAAGGACCCAGCACCAAACATCAGTGAAAGCTGCAGGAGGTCACTGGGTTTTTCTAATCCCCCTAGGAGATTCTAACATGCAGCCAAAGTTGAGAATGACTACTTTTGGGAAAACTTGCTAATAGTCATCAAAATCTCCAACTTCAAGAAAACACTGTATAATGTACTTTTATATATAATATGTTTAATGTTAATGCTTATTGCTAGAGTAGAAAAATATTAACCTTATTTAACAGGTAGTAACCTTGAACCCTAAAGTAAATGTCTTGCCTGATCAGATGAGCAGTGGTGATGGGGTTCAAACGGAGACCTCGTTCAACTGTGATGGTCTATGGTGCATATTGTTTTCTGTGCTATCTTTCTATGTGTGCATGGGTTACATAATTTGTGAAACACTTATTTTGGACATTCTCTCTGAGAAGGACATTACACCATGCTGTCCATCTGGCAACACCTCTGCCTTCAGAGTTGTAAGTGGATGTGTAGTTGGTTCTTAAGACCTCCGTTGCTATGAAACAATATCAAAATACCTCACCTCCTACTTTATTATCACTCTTTATGGATATTCTGAGTTAAAAATTTTCTGTGAATTATAAAGAGATTTTTACTCTGACATATTAGTTTAAATAATAAAATATTTTATCACCAATTTCACCCAAAGATATTGAGATCCAGGAGGTCTGAGACATAATCGAGTCAAGCCGGGATTTACGGAGGTACTATCATATGCAAGGAGCCATCCTTGACATCAAGAAGTTCCATGTCTTATATAAGAGCCAACACAACAGCAATCATAAATCACTGTGTCAGATACCATGCCAGACACTTTACATGCAAAGTTCAGTTAACCCTCAGAGTGGAAGTACGAGTTAAGGATCATTATTTCTATTTTGCAAATAAGAAAACTGAGGAAAAGAAGTTAAATTACTTGTCCGTAATCCCATAGTTAATGAGTTATAAAACCAAAATATAATATACGTCAAGATAGTAGCAATAGATTGGATATGATTGTCTCTTATTTAAAGTAAGGGCAAGTAAAGCTTTAAAAAAATGACAACTGATCAGGTATCATTTGAAGTTTGAGAATTTGACAGACAAATTATATAGCACATGCAAAATGTTAACATAATACATAATGTGTCTATCATATTAGACATAAAATTTTTCTGTGCCTTAATCTTAGTGATTCTCCTTTAAGATTATTTAACCACTAAGGCACCAAGGCAGAATTAAATATATACTTGGCACAAAACCATAACTTCTTTAACAAGGCCTGTTTTATTTTAGGTGAGTGGGGAGAAAGGAAGAACATTTTCTGGAGTAGGTACTACTATACTCTTTGATAAGCATTTCCTAGTAAAAGACCCCCAATGCCCATGATGTATTTAAGAGACACTGCAAGCTCACTGAGGGGCCAGTGTTCCAGTTAAGCAGTATGACCTCCCAGGTTTCATTCCCATCATAGAAGTAGCAGAGTCCAACCTAGACTCTATTCTGACTTTCAAACACACGTTCTTCCAGTTCTCACTCCCTCTCTGCATTATAGACAGCTCTTACTACATGTTATTGCACTTACTCATTTATATAAACGTTTTGGCCACTACACTACAAACTGCTACAGGCCAAGTAATTACATTATACAGGGCCTACATATAGTTTCTGAGACCTAATAGGTACCCACTCTTTGATGTAGAACTAAACGGAAACAATTCTACTTTCTCGCAGCAATGATCATCCAAAACTATGACAGCCTATTAACCTAGCTTGGAACACCAAATCACTCCCTCATTCCAGAGGATCTATTCACATTTCCAGTGACTTGAACCAGAATGTGGTGGTAGATGCCAAAATGGTCAGACGTACTTCTCTACCCATTTTCCTTAGGCTTTTTAGGCCATATGGTTCTCACCATTCCTATAATGAGACTTTGGAATTAAGATTCAGAAGTCCATCATTTCCAGAATGCATAGCCCAGACACAGAGCTGAGGCTATTTTTTCCCAAACTGACTTGGCACCAGATCATAGTGTGATGAATTTATTATGTACAGCAGCAGGCATGGTGCTTTTTTAAAGCAAAGTGCCAGAAACAGAAGCCCATTGATTTAAAAAAAAAAGTCAAAACTTTTCCAATTTTCTCCAAATACCATGAGAATAAACTATCATCAACTCCAAGTCATTTTCCCCTATAAATAACAGCATGGACAAATTTATTGTATTCTCAACTCCTTTGACATAAACTAAAAGTAACCCCAGAAATCTGATCTAATTATCCTGCATATGTACAGAAACATGTGAACATTAGAGTATGGCATTGGTTAATTGAATAGCTAAGAATACTGGAGAACTTTAAACAGGAGATTCCAAGAGTATATAAACTAATTATGATGACATTAAAAGGATGTACCGAACTTTGCAGTACAGTTTGAAGCCCATATAGCATTGCAAATGACAACTGCATCTGATGTACAGATAAAGGTCAAACTTAAGGGAACTTTGCCTTCAAACTTTTGATAATAATGCCATAAACACAATGAATTCTCTTTATTGTTTCTGAGAAAAAACAGATTTGTTTAATTTTCTGACATTGCACCTTCGGTTACTACAAAAATGTCTCTACTCCTATCACACTCCAGTAAACCTAATTATACAAGCACTTTTCAATTTATACTGGGATTATTACAACTAAAAGTCTGGTTTTAGTCATCGCACTGCTCTATGTGAAAATACAGATAGTAAATATGTGTAGCATTGTACTATTAAATGCAAACGTTAGGTATGAAGCAAAATAAAATAGCATTGAAACTAAACACTGACTTCCCTTAACAGTTGCTATTAAATTTTGATAGCTGAGCACTACGTGCCAGCACTGACAAAGTTTGAACACCGGCCAAAAGCTGTCCAGACAATTAAGCATTGAGACCGAAGCATTGACTTTAAGGCAGACCATTGAGTGTAAAGGTGCAGCCTCCATCTTGGTATGAAATCCAAACCTCTGACACATCATTGGATTTCCTGTTGTTAGGCTTTTCCTCTTAATCTATCTAACCAAAGACATTTAATTATTTTTTAATGCAAAGTACTGTTTACTTTGTGGTAGGGAAAGAAAGCTCAGCCATAAATGCCAAGAATAATTCCTTACAGTTGACCTGTATTTATCTCTTTGTCCAACTCTCCTAAAAACATTAGAATTTTAAAAAACTACTTTCTCTACCAATGCCTCAAGTATGGGAAGTAAAAGCTGGCATTTAATTCTACTAGCAAAGAGGTATATTTAAAGTTCACGAACAAAACTTGAATGATGTAGAAAAGAAGGCTAGTCTGGAAGTATATATAACAAGGTATACATGGAATGGGAAAAGTCTGCAGGAGATAAGACTGAATAAAAACTTACCGCAACAATCATACTAAGTTAGACTGCCTTATAATTTCAGGCAAAGATTTGAAAAGTGAAACTGAATTATCTACAATCATAGGTAAGTTTTCAGATGAAAATGTTTCAAATTGTAGGAAGGTCTCAAACTCAAAAAATTAGAAAAATAAGGTATATTGAAGTTTTGACCAAGTTCAATATAAAAAGCAACCATGATCAATTAATAATATAAAGCAATATGGGTGCTGAGTATTTGGTGTCCTTAGTTTATTTCAAATCTTGTGATTCAGTGATTGCTTTCTAATAATATCATAGGAAATACTATCATGACAAATATATATGGATACATACAGATGATTATGCCATTCTTCAATGCAGATAAAAATAGAAACTAAATGTCTAATAAATTGAGAATAAACAAAAATATTTTAAGGTTATTTTATAATGTGAAAATACACAACTAATAATGTTAACACAAAATGTATGATTTTTTTAAAAATCATATGGAAGGAACATTAAGATGTACCTCAAGTCAACAGAAGCTATTATTGAAAAATGAGAATATATGTAATTTTAATTTTGTTCTTTGTACTTCCTGTACTTCCCAAATAGTCTAAAATTATGTTGTAATAAAAGATATATTTTAAAAGCTTTAAAAACATTGTAATCTGAAAAAAACAGAAATTGCATTTTTCTCACACAGAG
Source organism: Mormoops blainvillei (assembly GCA_004026545.1). Taxonomy (NCBI): domain Eukaryota; kingdom Metazoa; phylum Chordata; class Mammalia; order Chiroptera; family Mormoopidae; genus Mormoops; species Mormoops blainvillei. Next base: position 9,981 of record PVJD01018373.1, on the reverse strand, counting down.
GCGCCATTTTATCTAATTTTCTCTAATTTCAGAACGCTCTTACTACTTCTTAGAAGAAATTCCCAATTCCTATGTTTCCCAATATTTTCTAAAATATTTTTTTTCTATTTATTAAGAAACATAAATCCATTTCATGGGTACTATGGAATTAAGGGATGTCACCCTTGTCTCTAGGAATGAACCGCCAGCTCCAAGGAGATAGTGGATAGAAAAAAGGACTAAGAAATTCTTTTCATCACAAGTTTACTCTTTCGAGAAACACATCAGCTACAGAATAGGTACAAAAAGTTAACTAGTTTCAATATGGTTAAAAAATAATAATTTCCGAGTCTTTTTACATGAAGAACATGTGCCGGGCTATATCTATTTAAAAGGGGGACATAAGAAACACTGTGATCCACTTACATCTTTCAGTTCCAACCAAGTCAAGAGGTAACTACTGATCCATGATTGTGTGTCTGATATGAGCACAGGGGGAAAACATCTTCTAATTGCTTGAAGTTATAGAAATAACTATGTTTTAATTGTAATTATGTAAATGCAACCATGAGAATTGAAGGCCGAGGGAACAATTCACAAAGTTAAACATGAATAAACAATTTTCTGAATCCTTTTTAGTCTGCCAAAAGACTCAAAGCCTTACGAATCTGTTTTGGTTCTATCCAATTTCAACTTGCCTAGCCTAGAGAGGTTACTAATCCAATCATGTGTGTGACCTGGCTAAAGTGGACAACATAATAGAGCTGTAGCTGTTTTGAAAATGTCCTTTCTCTGATAAGTTCCAGTTGTGCAGTTTTATCTATGATTTAGATATCGAGTTATCCTTAGTTTAGTAATAATTCACCTGCTTTTATGATGCCAGGGGAATAAAGAATGCCTTAAGATCCATTCATGCCTTCCAGCTCCTCTTTAGATATTTCTTATCACTGTCAGAAATACTATATTCCACTTTATACAAGTCTTGACTAAGAATGTTTCTTAAAGGAAAGACAAAGTTCAATTTAGATAAAATCAAAGTGTGATCCATATGAGAAAGGATTTTAAAAACAGACTGAAATCCAACTCTTCTCATAACTGAGACATAATGCCACTTTTCTGTTGATTTGAGACTGCTAAGCTTGATGTAAATTGCCTTCATGCTCTAGCCTTTCCTATATCTACAATCAAATATCTTGCTACAATTTGCATCCCAGTTTATGCTCCAGCCGCACTAAGTTTCTTGTAATTCCTCAAGCCTATGTGCTATCGGAGACATTCTGTTGCTCCTTTTGCTTTCTCTCTGGTTAGTCGAGATCTCTTTATCTCCACTACACAACCCCAGACTCCCTCGGAATACCTCCTACTCACCAACCAACAGTTTAGGTTGGAAAATAAATAAATTCCCCCATTCAAAAGGAAAATCTGGATATGTCTAAGAACCATCAGTTTTAGGTTTTCTTAGGCAATTTAGTTGATTAAATGATCTTTCTTTGAATATGTTAATAATGCAGTAAATTTGTCATACATTGTTGACCAGAGATAAACCACCCTGGCATGGTCACTGGCAAAACCAGTAGAGGCAGACAATTTGGCACATGCAAAAAGTATAGAAGTGTGTGTACTACAGAAAGAAGGTATTGACCTTTATACCTTCTGTGACTGTCTGAGCATAAATTCTTCAGGGAAATTTGAAATCACTGTAATTGATTACTTCCATATTAGTAGTATGAAGCACTTCATGGGCCAGAGAAACAACTATAATTGATGAAAATTATATTTTAAAAAATCAAGGTCTCCAAAAGTTATTCCAAAGGCATGCAGCAAATTAAGAAACATATATCCAAGAAAATATACCAAATCTCAGGAGGAAAATGAGGATCTATTGCACTTAATGTCATTTCCTGCTCCTTTCTGGCCTGGACCTAGTCAGCATGATGAAAACCCAATCTTGGCTCATGTAACCAAGAAGATGGTACTCCCTTTCCCCCAAGCTCATGGTAAAAAGCTGTATTGTTTTAGTTGGAAGGTTCGGGCCACAAGTATTTCTCATAACCCCAAACCCTATGTTACTGTGATTAAATTCCAGAAGAGTACAGCCAAGGGATTTGGACTCCCATTCTTCACCCAGTTATTTCTTATAGAGATACTGTACCTCACTGTGATAGAGAATACAGAGGCCCCTGTTCACTAGCAGAACAAAGGTGCAGTGCTCGGAGAATAAGTCAAGAAGGCCTAACGCTACCATCTCTCTCCCCTGTGCTGGTAAACGAGAAATGTCACTCTAGGAAAAGAAGGACACTGTCCCACATAGAGCTCTGGAGCAGTGGTTCAGGCACTTTGCCCAGGCAGGGAGGGTAAACTGTAAGAGCAGAGAGCTCTTCAGTTCTCCCCCAAAAGAACTGACTGTATTTGAAACAATACGGGAAAGTTAAAGCCTGAAATGTTCTCAAAAATAATGGGGAATTTGGTGGTGAGCAAGCAAGAAGAGGATGGTAAACAATAAACCAGCTAGCTTACCATAGAGAACCAGGAAAAGGAGAGCTAGGAAGAGTCCTCCTGGGGCCATAACTAATCTCAGACTGGTCTTAAAAACTGAATATGCAAAAAACCTTGAATTTAATTGGATCAGACTTGCTTTGGGGCATTGTCAAACCAATATTGTAATCAGACAGCAATTAGTAGAGCTGAACAGCTGAGGATGATGCCAACAGAGGCAGCTGGCTTAACAGAGTGATCAAATCAAGAGACAAAGAGAACTCTGCTAAAGAACCACCACCCCAGTGTGGCTGCATGGGCAGGGTTCCCCTTCTGAGCAGACATATCAGAGGCTCTACCTGTGGGCGAAATAGACCTCACAAAAATAGTCAAACAAAACCCCTAAACAAATAAACAAGCAAAGAGCAACAAGCTCTAGAGTGGAGGAAAAACTCCACATAATTTATTTTTTGGTATTCAATTAGATATTATGAGCTGTGTAAAGAAACAGGAAAATATGACCAATATACAAAGGGAAAAACACAGGCAACAGAAATTGCCTGTAACAGAGCCCAGACTTTGAATATAACAAAGACATCGAATTAACCAATAAAAATACATTCAGAGAAATGTATTATAGAAAACCATGCTTAACAAAGTAAACAAAGATATCATGACAATGTTTCCCTAAAAAGAGAATACCAATAAATAGGTAGTATGTAATTAACAGAAATTGAATTTTACGATTATAACAGAAGAACCAAATGAACATCTTGAAGTCAAACAGCACAATAACTAAAATAAAAATTTCCCTGGAGGGGCTCCACAATAAATTTAAGCTGAGAGAAGAAAAAAAAAAAATCAACAAGCTTATAGATAGATCAGCAGAGACTTTGCAGTCCAAAGAACAGAGAGAAAGAAGAATGAAAAGAAATGAACAGACACATGGATGAATGTGGGACACTATTAAATGTACCAATATATGCCCAATGAGAGTACCAGAAGTAAATAGTGAGAAAAGAGCAGAAAATATTCAGAGAAATAATGGGAGTAAGCTTCCCAAATTTGAAGAAAATCATTAACCTACACAGCTAAGAGCTAAATAAACTCCAAAGAGAATAAATACAAAGTAGTTCACAGTCAGACACATTATATTAAAGCAAGGAGAAAATATTGAAAGTAACAAGAGAAAAGGGAGTAGTCATGTAAAAGGAAACTCCAATAAGATTAACAGCTAATTTTTCACCAGAAACATGGAAGCCAGAATGCAATAGAATGGCATATTCAAAGTGCTAAACAAATTAATTAATTAATTAACCAAGAATCTTATATCCAGCAAAAAGGTGTTTTAGGAATAAATAAAGACTTTCTGAGATAAACAGAATCTGAGGCAATTTATCTATAACAGACATGTCTCAAAATAAATATTATAGAAAGTTTAGAAGGCTGTGAACAAGTGACCTAGATATACATTAGAATACATATACTACACACACACAGAGGCATAGCTGAAATAATTATGGAATTATTAAATACAACACAAGTACATATTTCTTTACTTTTCTTCTTGAAAATAATTTAAAAAGTAATTTAGTAAAACAATATGAACATAATTTGTCTTGTTGGGGTTATAGTACATGAAATATTTTTTGCAAGAAAAAACACAGGTATATTGGAGTAAGAAAATGACATCAGATAGTAACTCAAATTCAAAATCGTTAAAAAAAAAACATAAAGAGAACCAGAAATTAAAATAAGAAGGTTAATATGAACTCTATAAATACTTTTTCTCCCTAAATTTCTTTTAAAAAATAAAAGAAAATAAAGTAATTATTGTAACAACAGATTGTTAGTTTTGGAACATTTATAGATGTAAAATGTATAATGATGATAACAAAAAAGGGGAATAAGAAATAATGCTATACAAAAGTAATTTTCTCTGGCTCACCAGAATTAGTTTAAGTCAAAGTGTGTTTTGATGAGGAAGCTATGTATGAAAAAATCTTAGAGCAATCACTAAGAAAATAGCTAAAAAAAAATAAAGAAAAACATATCAATTTTTTAAAAACACATAAAAAAATTAAAATTAAACCCTAGAAAGTATTTATTTAATACTAAGGAAGAATAGAAGATTAAAGTAACAATGGAGGATTAAAAAACAACAGATGAATAAAAAACATGAAATTTATTGAAAGCAAAAGTAAAATGGCAGACATAAATCCAACCATATCAATAATAGTATTAAATGTGATTGTATTAGAAATCCAATCAAAAGACAGAAGTTTTCAGGTTGGATATAAACGAAGATCTACCTATAAATATATCATGTCCACAGGAGACACACTTTATACTCAAAGATAAAAATAGGTTGAAAGAAGTGATATAAAAAGATATATTATTCAAACAACAACCATAAAAAAGCTGGTGTGGCTATACTAATGCCAGACAAAATAGGCTTACAATGTTACCAGAGATAAAGAGGGACATATTACAATAATAAAATGACAAGCTATCAGAAAAATGTAATAATTATAAACATAATATACACAACAGCCCAAAAATACATAAAGAATAATTGATGGGATTGAAAGGAAAACAGGTCATAAATAATAAAGATTGAAGACTACTAAAGCCAGTTTCAATAAAGAATAGAATTAGTTGGAAGATCAAAAAGGAGATAAAAGATTTGAACAATCTTATAAGCTATTTATACTTGACCAACATTTATAGAACACTCCACCAAAACCAACAGCATACAAATTATTCTCAAGTCCACATACAATGTTTTTCATTAGAGACTGTAAGCTGGCCTTAAAAGAAATCTCAATAAATTTAAAAGAATTAAAGTCATACTAAATATAATGCCTGACTATAATGGAAAGAATTTTAAAAATCAATAATAAAAATTTAGAAAATTCACAAATGTGGAAATGAAGAAACACTTTTAAATAACCAATGGGTCAGAGAAGATATCACAAGAAAATTTATAAACTATTGAAAAAAGAACATTACAAGTATGGGATGCAGCAAAAGTCATGTAGAGAAAGAAAAATTATAGCCATAAATGCTGTGTTAAACAAATAGAAAAAGAACTATGTGAAATCAATAATGCAGTCTTGGGAGTACCCATCCAGTTGCTAGATTGATTTCATATTAAGACTTCAAGTTCAGCATCTTTTAAAGTTATGGTTTGTTTAAGTAACAAAAAACATTCTTAAAGAGAACTGGGATTGTAAGGGATAGTATTCCTTTAGCATAAAGGTAAAATAGGCCAAAAACCTGTTACTGATTATGTAAACATTAAAAAAAATGTAACAACTTAAAACTTCTCTCTGCTTAAAATAAGATGTTTTGTTACCCAGATGTCCAATATTTCAGTTTCCCCAAAGTGAAAAAAAATTTGTTTACAAATGAGTTTTCTATGATTTAATAAATATATATGGCATTCGCCCTGGCTGGCGTGGCTCAGTGGATTGATCACTGGCCTGCAAACCAAAGGGTCGTGTGCGCGATTCCAAGTCTAGGGCACATACCTGCTTTGAGGGCCAGGTACCCAGTAGGAGGCGCTCAAGAGGCAACCACACATTGATGTTTCCCTCTGCCTTCCCATCTCTAAAAATAAATAAATAAAATTTTTAAAATGTATGTATATATGGCATAAAATTGATGCTACCTAATTCAGAAATCACTTAATAAAGTCAATTAGATTTTCAAATTAATAATAATACCCCTGGCTGATGTGGTTCAGTGAAATGAGCGACAGCCTGTGAACTGAAAGGTTGTCAGTTTGATTCCTGTTCAGGGCACATGCCTGGGTTGTGGGTCAGGTCTCCAGTTGAGAGGCATGCAAGAGCCAACAGATCAATATATCTCTCATACATTGTTGTTTCTCTCCTTCTCTCTCTGCCTCCCTTCCCATCTCTTAAAAACAAAAACAAAAACAAACAAACAAAAAACCACTGGAGTGAAAAAGAGCAAACTAAACTTACAGCAAGCAGAAGGAAGAAAATAAAATTATGGTAAAAATTTATGAAAAAGAAATTATAAAAACAATAGAGAAAATAAACAAATCTAAAACTTTTTAAAGAATTCAACAAAATTGAAATATTTTTAGTTAGGCTTAAAAAAGAGAGGAAAAAGACTGAAATTACTAAAATCAGGAATGAAAGTGGAAATATCATCCATGACAATTACATGTCAACACATTTATTTGATAACTTAGGAAAAATAGACAACTCTCTAGAAAAACACAAAGTACAAATAAATTAATAAAAAGAAAATCTGAATACACCTGTAATAAAGTGATTAAATTAGTGTTTTTAAAATTTCTCATGAAAAAATCTCAGACCCAATAGCTTCACTTGTAAATTCTATCAAACTTTTAAAGAAGAATAATATCAATTCTACAGAAACAAAAAAAGTAAATAAAAGAGGAAACCAGACCTTCTCACTCACTCTATGAGGTCACTATCACAGTAAAACCAAAAACAGACATAAACATCACGAGAAAGAAAACCATACCGCAATGTCTATCATGAATAAAGACAGAAGTCCTCAAAATACTAGCAAATATAATCCAACTATATAAAAAATTGTCATACATCACGGTCAAGTGCAATTTATACCAAAAATGTAATGTTGATTTAACATCCAAAATTCAGTTAGTATACCCTATAAATATAAACAGGAAAAGAGCTCACACATATTTATCTTTATAGTCACAGAAAAAGCTTTGACAAATTCCAATATCCCAATAGGAAAAAATATTCAAAAAAGTATGAATAAATGAAAACTCCCACAACATACAAAAGGGCATCTGCAGACATCCAGAGCTAAATATCATATTAAATAACAAAGACTGAATTTTTGAAGATTAGATGCCTTATCCCAACAGTAGGAACTAGACAACAATAATTATTTCCACCACTTCAACTCAACTCACACTTCCTGATTTCAAAACTTACTGCAAAGCTATAGTACTCAATAGTATGGAACTGGAACAAGGATAAAAATAAACATAAAAGAAATAGAATTGAGAGTCCACATAAAAATTTTTGCTTTATCAGGCAAAATAAATCTAAGGCCTAAATGTAAATGATAACACTGTAAAATTCTTAGAAGAAAACATTAATGTGAAACTTGGTGTTCTTGGATTCATCATCATTCTTAGTTATGATACCAAAAGAACAAATCAGCACACATACACAAAAGGAAATTAGACTTGATCAAAATTCAATTTTTTTTGTTTTGAAGGATATTATCATGAAACAAAAGTAGAATCCACATTACGTGAAAAATGTTTGCAAATTATATATATATACTTATACATGATAAGTGACACTGTATATAGAATATATAAAACTTTAACAAGTCAATAATAAAAAACAGTCCAATTAAAAATCTGACAAACCTGAATCTGAATAGACACATCTCCAAAGAAGTTAACAAATGACCAATAAACACATACAAAGATCTTAAACATAATCAGACATTAGAGAAATGCAGACCAAGTCACAATGAAATTCGATCTAACATCCACTAGGATGGCTATGATGAAAAAAGGCAGACATAACAAATGTTAGTGTGGATGTGAAGAAGTGGACCCTTTCATATTCTTCCAGTGAGAATGTAAAACGGTGCAGCTTCTTTGGAAAACAGTCTTGCAATTCCTCAAGATGTCTAAACATAGAGTTACCATATGACCAAATTCTACTACCAGTTATCTACCTAAGAGAAATGAAACTTTTACCTATAAAAAACTTTTACACTAATGTTCATAGCAGCATTATTCATAATACCTAAAAAAGTGGAAACAACCCAAATGTCCACCAAATGATGAATGAATAAATAAAATGTTTTATATCCATACAATTAAATATTTTTCAGCAATAAACATAGAATGAAGTACTGGTACTGATACATACTACAAAATGATTGGACCTTGAAAACATTCTGCAAGGTAAAAAAGGCCATTCACAAAGATGCACATAATTCTTGGTTTGGAAACCCTTCTACATCCATACTCACACAGAGTGCAAGGAGAGACTCAGGAAAGGCCAATCACTCCAGATTAATAGGTGGTAGATTTAATAAGCCAGGAAACTTACAAGTCTTTTCTTGGGCAGCCACAAGACAGATAGATCTCTACAACCAACCACCAGTGTCTTAAAGGTTTATACAGAGGACTTAAATAGGTTTGGTCACATGTACCATTCAGATGGTCTCAACAACACCCGACTCTCTTAAAGCTGAGTCTGCCCATGAAACAGTCCCTACTGTGGTGACGGTGAGAAGAACGTACATTCCCAGGAAGGGATGGTAAGGAACCTCTGATTCCCCAGGTCCAGCTTGAGGATCAACTAGCAGTCACTTCCTCTCAGTGACCTCTCTTCTATTTATATGACATGTCCAGAAGAGGCAAATCTATATAGATGGGAAGTAGGCTAGTGTTTGCTTAGGGATGGAAGTAGGGAATTGAGGGAAGTGGTGAGTGACTACTAAAAAATACTGGATTTCATTTGGGATTGATGAAAACATCTTAAACTTGATTGTGGTGATGGTTGATTGTGGTTGATGGATTTAGTAAATATGCGAATATTTACTAAAACCAATTCAATTGTATCATTTAAGTGGGCAAGTTGTGGAGTATATGAATTATGTCTCAATAAAGCTGTCTTTTTTTAACCACTGTTATTTCCTATGGCCACATATGCAATAGTAAGAATGTCTTCCAGCACTTTAACAGTCAAAACTACAGAAATTACTGAGATCATTGAAATTACTGAGGCAGAGCCTTAAAACCTGGGATTTGACATTGTTTCAATATGCGCAGAGCAGTATCACTAGAGAAGACTTTTCCAACAAGCAATTTGGTCTGTTTGAAACGTCAACGGAAATTTGACAAAATGTCTAAGAATTAATGTTTGAATTATAGAACTGCTTATGGGTAGAGTACTTTTGCTTTCGAACCTATCTTCCTCACTAGTTTTTTAAAATAGAATGTTTTGTAGTTACTGAATTGCCTCCTGTTTTACCTACTGATTATCCTAGCAGAAAATATATTAATAAAATTAGGTGAAGAGTGTTTGGAGAGAAAAAGACATGCATAATTTTTTAAAGAAAAACATAACCTCAACAGAATTCATAAACTATTGAGTTTTTTTACTGAGAAGTATGGTTTCTGAGTATAAGTTCAATTAATTTAGCAATTAGAAAGATTTTGGGGGAGGATGTGAATGTAAGAAAAACATTGAGATATAAAAAATAATAAAAATAATCTACATGAAGCTGACTGATTTTTTAAAGGTATGTAAGAAAAGTTCTTTATTAAAATATATATATATTTATTTCTAATAATATGAATAATATAGTCAGATTTAAAAATATCCCTTTCAAACTATTAAACCCACTTGAAAATGCTCTTTTATCTCATACTTACTTGGGTAATTTTTAACTCTTAAAGAAAAAAAGGTATCAAAATTAGTTTTTTGTTTTCTGTCTTTGTAGCCTTTGTATAAAATAAATATT
>PVJD01018372.1:0-14658 GCA_004026545.1 Mormoops blainvillei | reverse complement strand
GAAAGAAAGAAAGAAAGAAAGAAAGAAAGGAAGGAAGAAAGGAAGAAAGAAAGGAAGGAAGGAAGAAAGGAAGAAAGAAAGAAAGAAAGAAAGAAAGAAAGAAAGAAAGAAAGAAAGGAAGGAAGGAAGGAAGGAAGGAAGGAAGGAAAGAAAGAAAAAGAAAATTCTTGATTTGTAGCATGAGCTGATTTCCATGATACAAATACTTTCATGAGTTTCACATTTGTACTTGTGACAAGCACAGATTGGGAAGGATGCCTGGTAGCACGCTGTTATATAGCTTTTTTCCACCATGAATATACAGTAGTACATCAACTACCTCAAGGGCATAGAGAACAGCAAAACATAATCCAATAATTAAGATGTGATACATTGTGAGTATTTATTACCTTTGTTTTTAACATAATTTAATTGTAATCTTATATAATCTAATTTTTAATAATGACTGTGTTTAATAATTGGCTGACAAAAATCCCTAAAAATTTAGCAATCAGCTCTTAGGAATCCAGCATACCACTGTCTAGGAGTCTTTGGGGGCTAGGACAGGCTGAAGATCCAAGATTATAAGGAGCTAGAAGCCCAGTGAGGCCACCGAAGGTGGGAACTGAGCCCAGCTCCTGCTCTTTGGCCCCACAAGGCATCTTGGCCTGAATCACAGTCTCCGGAAGGCGAGAAACGAAGGGGCACAGGAGAGAAGGACTCCAAGCAGGAAGACAAGCGGCAGGAAGGGCTGGCGGCATCAGTGTAATCATGGGAGCTGTTTTGCTCTGTCTTATCAATGGTGGAGGCCAGGGAAAACAATACCCCTGGTTTAATATCACCTCATGAGCCAAGGGGAAACCCCCCGCGTGGGTCTGCGAAGAGTTGGCCGATCTGGGTGGGCCTGGAATCCTTTCCCAGGCCTCAGCTCTCATGTCCCGGCTGCCTCTGCTTTCCATCTTCCAGCATGTTGATTACACAGCTCTGAGTCTCAGCTTCCCCTTCTCTGAACTGGCCTCACGTGCCAGGTCCTGGAGACATTGGCGGGAGTAGCCGCCTGTTCTTCACTGTGGAGACCATAGCAGAAGCAAGGCCAGCCTTCTGGTTTCTTGGCTTCAGGCGTCCTGCGTGGATGCCATCTATTCTCCATGTCATCCTCACTTCCGGAGCTGTGTAGGTGCTGAGCATATCACCTCCCTTTAGCAGATTCGGAAACAGGTCCAGGGAGGTCAGGGAACCTGCTTTATTGTTAACAGGAATACCTGCACATACATTTGGTAAAAAAAAAAAGTCTGAAATCAAGTGCTGGGGAGAGAAAGGGCCGAAAGGACCTCTTGTGCTAGAAATCACTTAGGTATAATTTGCAAAAGTGAACAGTTACGTATCCTACAATGCAACTAATGCATATACTCAAGAGATACCCTTGCAAATGTATGTCAGGAAGAGTCCTAGCTGCACTACTGCAGAACCATCAACAGGAGAGTGGTTGAATAAACTGTGTTATAGTCACACAATGGAAGAGAATACAGCTATCTAAATGAATGAATTATAGTGGCATACCTTAATGTGATTAAAATGTAGCAGGACTGGTTGGAGTATTGTCTCATACACCAAAAGGTTGTGGATTTGATCCCTGGTCAAGGCGTGTACAGGGGGCAGCTGATCAATGTTCCACTCTCACATCAATGTTTCTCTCTCTCTCTCTCTCTCTCCCACTTCCTCTCTTAACAAAAAATCAGTATGCCCTGGCTGACATGGTTCACTTGGTTGGAGCATCATCCTGTAACTGAAGGATTGCAGGTTTAATTCCCAATCAGGGTGTGTATGGGAGGCAACCAATCAATGCTTCTCTCTCGTACCCATGTTTCTCTTTCTCCCTAACTCTCTCTCCAAGAGCAATGAAGAAAAGTCCTTGGGTGAGGATAAAATAATGATAATAATAAAATCAATAAACATATCCTCAGGTGAAGACTAAAATTTAGCAGTACTATATTAAATGGAATAAGTGAGTCACAATGGTATCAAACATCATGATACTCTTTGAAACAAAAACTCAAAGATATAAACTATATTTTGCTTTGTAAAATGCGCACCCACATTGTTGGCCCAAACTTTCAGGAAAAATATCTTTTGTTTTAATTTTTTAATTAATTATTTACTTATTTATATTTAGATCCTTGTTTTTTGTATGATAAAAGAATTTTAGCATTTATTTTTTGAACATATTATGGTACAAGAAATTTTATGTAATAAATAATTACAAAACATAGAACAGATATAAGGTATTTCAGGTACTGCCCATGTGTAATGTGCATCCTTACTTTTCCCACAAAAGTATGGGCAAAATAGTGCTCATTATACATGGCAAAATATGGTACTTTTAGAATACATGCATCTAAGACAAAACTATGTAAACAGGAAAGCAGGAGAATGATTCCGCACGGTGATTATCTCTGGCTGGGGGAGCCTGGGGAATGGGCTGGAGGCGGGCCTCACAGGTGGGTATGCCATGGCCAAGGTCTGAGTTTTTGTGTTGGCTGGTTTGTTCAAAGGGACTTATAAATTAATAAACAATTAAATCAATTAAAAATATTACCATGCAAAAATGATGGCTAATGTCCTTCTATGAGTCTGGGCTGAGGGAGAGGGAGAAGGCTGGCACTGGGAATCAGAAGGCTTGGCAGACAGATGCCACCAGGTAGTTTTCAAAGGGACAACTCAAAATCAGAGAACCAGAAGCCATGTAATTTTCCTCTTCTGAGCATCGGTTTTCATACAGGTAATGTGAGTTGTTTGGACCAAATCATCTTTGGGTCCCTCTATTAACTGAGCTAGAGCAGGCTCTGCTGCAGTAACACATAAGCCCCAACCTCAGTGACTGACCACCAGAAGATTTGCTTCTAGGTCACCTGGCCGTCTGAGAGGTCTTCCTGGCAGCCCTTCTGCAGTGCTGACTTAGGGGTCTGTCCTCTGCCGTCTTGGAGTCTTTCATTCCCTCCCCTCCAGAGTAGGGGATTGAAAATGTGGAGAACCCACAGCTACTCTTGCTGTCTCACTAGAAACACGGCGTTTCTACCATCATCCTCTGGTCAAGAGCGAGTCCCACGGTCTCAGCCCAGCTGCAAGGGAGGCTGGGAAACAGAGCAAACAGTAGCTCTCATTGCCACAGCCCCCTGCTTTTCTATAATCCCAAGTCCCTGAGACCAGATTAACACTTTTCTGTCCCTGAGGGTACCAACCACAATGGCTTTCTGAGTTTAATTCATTTATTAAGTGAACAGAGGGCCTGCTCTGATCCAGCACAGGGCCAGCGCAGAAGCTCACAGTCCAGTGGTAGTGCTGGGAAAGGAGAGGGTGAGAAGGGACGGCTGGCCATTTTATAAATACCGTAATACCATATGAACATCCTATAGTTGAGAATAAAAGAGACTAAAGGGTGATGTGAGAGTGGGTGTTGGAGCTGTGATGACAAAAGGCTTCTTTGAGAAAATAATATTTTCTGCTGGGTCTTGGAGGGTGAGAGGAGACTGCCAAGAAAACTTAAAAAAAAAAAAAGACTCTTCCTGACAGGGAACACACATGTGCAAAGGCATGGAGGCAGGGAAGGTCTTGCTTGAGTGGGGTTTCATTAGAGGGTGGTATTGGGGTTGGAGGGTAGGTTGTACCTGCAATTAAGGTAGAAAGGTGATTAGGAGTCAGGAACAAAAGGGCTTGAATGTCATGTTCAGCAGATGTTTGGACTTTATCCGATGGGCAGTCATAAAAAGTTTCTAAGTAGGCAAGGGAGACCAAGGAGTAACTTGAAGGACAGTTTCAACTCTTTCCAAAGTTTCCATTAGCCAGCCTGCTTTTTATTCTTTGATGTGGGTAAGATTTTTCCCAATGTAGAGAGAGCTCCACACACTGAACTTTAGGGTGAGTATCCTAGCCCCATCTTCCAAACAGATGTCCCATAAGCCTAACTACATCCATATTTCAAAGCCACTCTTCCTTGTCCCCCACAAGAGGACATGCTCACATTTGAGTACAGGTCTCAAGCATCTAGGCGGCTTTCCAGCTGTAAAGCTCTGGGGTCCCTCCACAGGTTGAGACTACTGATAAAATGTATATCGTTTTTTGTTTTCATTTTTTTTAAAGAAAAGTGGGTATAAAATTTGAAGGAGAGGAGAAAAGTCATTCCTGCCTCTAGTTTTTATGTTAGAAAGGCCTGATCTCCACCCCATCACTTTTCTGAGGCTGTTCCTTGGGTAACGGGGGTCGGGGTGGCGCTTCTCGGCCTACCCCCATGACTCCTAGGAATCAGAGGTCCAGGGGCTTCTGCCCGGTTGCCCCAAGCCATGCATAAAAGGCTTGGAGGAGAACCCGAGGCTTCTGACATCCAGGCTGGCACCCCCCATGACCACCTCACAGTGTCTAGCCTTGAAACCAAGCAAGCACTCTCCAAGGGCCTTCCAGAGGCCAGGGGCTTCTGAGTGTCTGGTGCCTTCCTGTGTCCTGGGATTCAAGCAACAGTGGGACAATTTCATACATGAGGAAACTGTCCAGCAGAGGATATTCAGTTTGCCAGTGTCACACAGCTAGGGAGGGGATAGTCTCCAAAAGCCCAGAACTTTCCACAACTCAGGACCAATATGGAGCGGCTGGCTAAATTTAAGATTCATGGGTCTCTACACACCTTTTGTAATTCTCTTACTGTCGAGAGTCTAGGGGCAGGGTTGCAGTGGTCAGGCTGTCCCTAAAGTTTTATTATCAAAGCCCTGCACAAAGATATTGGGGGTTAATGGTGCTGAAATCAAGCTAGCATCCACCAAGTTGTACACCCGGCAACAAGGGGGTCTCTTCTATGGGAGGAGGAGGTACTTTTTGTGTGCGTGCATGTGAATGGGCACACAAATGTGACTTCTATACAAGATTTGAGCCCGCTGGCATTGAGGGGATCCTCTTTTCTAATCTGTACAAAATCACCATATAGGTTAGAAAGTGTCCTCGGAGGGTGAAAATAAGTCAGGGATAGTAAGTTGTTTGCATCTTCTGGGTCAACTCCACCCTTAGTGGCAACACAGATGGTTGTTTTGGGACGGAATGGGAACTCATGTCTGGGAAGGGACTCTGCTTTCAGTAACTTTTGTCCTGGGTAGGGGATGGGCAGTGGCGCCTGCAAGGAGAGTATTTGCCATTTTGCTATCACTGCTGTAAACTGACACCTCCTGTGTCAACACACAGCCCAAAGGAACCCAATGCCCAGTCCCCGCCTGGAGGAGAGGGGAATCTCAGCTCTTGCAGTTTATTCCTGAGGCATGGAGTATGGGCAAGTTCAAGAGGATTAGGGATCCCTTTGTATCATAAATGACTATGAGATCTATTTTAGAGAAATAAGCAGCACCGATTTGCATAGGATTGTGAAAAGCCCCCTTTTCTTCTGCTCATCTTTGCTTGTCGTTCAAGCCCAAATTGAAAGCTGACTCCCCCATGAAGACCTACATGTTATTCTTTCTAAAGTTTTTCCTGCTTCTTTGAGCTCAAAGCTCTTCAAACTCCACCAAGCACCTATCAGACCTGTTGCCTGGACAACTTTAGGGGCAGACACTTCTCTATGTTCACGCTCCTCCTCCCAACCACCACTCTAGATAAATTGAATATTACTCTTATTAAAACCATTAATGCCATGCATCCCTGCCACATGATTGCTAATTCACAGCTATCAAAGCACCTTTCTGTTTATATCCTCATCTGCCCCCATCAGTCACTAATTGAGAAAACTGAGGTTTACAGAGAGGGCAGAGGCTTCCCTAAAGCCACTCAGCCAGATTTCTTTTCTTTAAATCCTGTCTCCTCTCCATTGTCCCATTCTGGAGACCACAGGGAAGACAGAGTAACCACAAAGAGAAGGGAACGGGAACCCAAGCCTCGCCTGGGAGTTTCCTTCCACCGGCAGCTCTGAGGACAGCGCTGCCGTACCGCTGTCCAGGCTGCCAGACCAGGCCCACTGAAGGGAAGGTTGGGATGTGGAGTGGATTAGGAGCAGAAGGCTTAGCCTTCAGGCTTCTCGCGTGACCCTGGGCAATTCCCTTTCCTTCTCTGGCTATGTTTCCTCCTCTACAAAGTAAAGACTTTGGCCAGAACCTCTCACATTTTAAACGCAAGGGTTCTTAATGTGTATGTGATGGGTAGTGGGGAGGCACAGAGTTTAGCTGTGGCCCAGTCTTCTGGGCCTAGTACCCAGGTCTCTCACACCCATCAGGTTGCCCTTATCACCCTGCCCCCATCCTACAGGAGGTGTTGTCTCAGGGAATCCTGAGAGGTCAGCTGAGAGTTGACCTGAGGTCAGTCAGTTGCTATCTAGGCAAGCTGCCTGTCAGTTGCTCAAATTTATTGATCGCCCACCGGGTAGAGGGTCCACGTGTTAAATGGCTGTGCTGTGGGCAAGGGGAGGGAGAAAAATACAAAACCAAAGCAGCATTCAGTCTTCAAAGGGGACCATAATCTGGCCATCCTTCCATCTCGCTATTTAACCATTGACTTAGCAGACAGTTTTGGATCATCTACTACCTATATATGCAACAGACCCTGTGTAAGGAGTGGAGGTGGTGGGGGTTGTGAAAGGGACAAAGGCCATCAGTGTGGTCACCAGGTATGGCAAGCACCCTCACAGCATTAAATCACTCTGAAGGACAGGGAACCCAAACGATGTGTCTATAAGCAGGTGTCAGACTCACAGTCTCAGGCTGAGAACCATGACAGAAGGGTTTTGTGTGGCTAGCAGTTTAGTTCATGTACTCCATTACTGCCTGTTTATTGCCTTATTCCTGGTGGTACCTGCCTGACCCCTGAAGCAATCTGAATTTGCAACTCATACGAGGACTTAACTTCAAACTAACAGGATTACTGTCACCCAGAAGAGTGGGAGGCAGATACAGAGAGCTCTAGCTGGAGGTGGGTGTTTCAGGGTTTTATCTGGGCTCCCCAAAGGCCTTCTTGTGCAATTAGTTGTCCCCTCTCTGAACGGAAGTTTTCTCTATAAAATCCAGGGAAAGTCTAGATCAGTGGTTCCAAATTCTATACAACACCATGCCCTCCCCCCAAACTCCGGAACCTCAAAGACAGTAGCAGGGATTCAGAGATGACCCCATATTTTCAAGAGTAAAATGGTTATCACACATGTTCCTAATGGTGTGTACCTTTTCTTTAAACAAATAGGTTTAACATGGTTTTAAAATATAAAGGGTAGTGTACAGATGTTTCTCTGATAAATAAAATATTAAGATATGTTTGGTATATGAACTATGGTTTGTATCAATAATTGCAAATCATTAGATAGGCAAAAATCTTTAAAAACATGATCAAATGAGACAAAAAAAATTGAAGGGGTTCTCGGTTAGTGATATGGTGGGAAAGAGCTTCATTGGTTTTTACTGAAGTCCTTTCTGGTCCAAGTACCCACAGATGTGAGTAGATGCAGATCATGGGAGAAATCTTCGTGGAGGGGATTGGCAGAGAGCTGGCTTTTATGGGATATCTTCTGATTACCAAGCTCAAACTGGTAAATTCACAAACATCCCCAGAGATTGGACGGTGACCGCCCCTATTTTACAGGTTCACTCTCAGACCTTAGGCGCCACGCCCAGGTTATTTAGCTGGAAAGTGGCAGAGCTGGCACTTGAACGTTGGTGGAATGGCACCAGAGCCAGGTTTGAGGTAAGAGAGGTGACTCAGGTCCCCTCCAGGAGCCTTGAAGCTAGGTTCCTGGTGCTAGTGCGGTGCAGGCAGAGGGTGACTATCTCAGGGTGAGAGGGCCCCAGGGTTTTGGGGTGAGTCAGGTGGGGGTGGGGGCTCACTCCAGGCATACTTGGGCTAGCTGGGTTGTCCTGGGAGGAGCGCGGGGGGTGGCAGTTGTTTCCCAAGCTCCCTCGGATCCATCTGGTGTCTTGGCGATTCGCAGGGCACCGCGGATCTGGGGGGAAGAAAGGGGTGAGAAGCGAGGCTGGCCCAGAGCAGAAACAGGAGAGGGAGAGGGGGTGGGGAGAAGACGAGGGAAGGGGGCGGGGAGTCCTTCCTGGGGCAGGAACCCGGGCCCCCCTTGGCAGGGCAGGCCCGCAAAACGATTCTGCAGATGGAAGGAATTAAGTGGGAGGGGGAGGGTCCTACGGTGATAGAGAGAGAAAGGGGGGGGATGTGTGTGTGTGTGTGTGTGTGTGTGTGTGTGTGTGTGTGTGTGTGTGTGTCTGCATCTGGGAGGGGCGGGGGAGACAGAGAGACACATCAGACTAGACGGAAATGGAAAGGACGAAGAGACACAGAGAGACAGAGCCACGGAGAAAGACGGGCAGAGAGACTAGAGACGCGGGAGATATCAGTCTGAGAGAGAAGACAGAGTGTGAGAAAGGTGGGGAAAATAGAAAAAGAAAACCGAATGAAAATGAAGTAACTGGAGAGGATTTGGAAAGAACGAGAGACAGAAGAGGGCCAAGAGCGGCACAAGACGAGCTTGATCAGTACGCTGCTGTACTGGGTTCCGGTAGAGTCCCGAGTAAGACTAGGGGCGCCCCGGGACGGGGTGGGGCCTGAAAGGGGTCCGCCCAGGGGCCGCCCAGCACGGAGCTACATATTTAAATAAGCTCTATTTCCCTTTTCGCCCCGCCCCACTACTTCATATTCAAGAAGACAGCCAATGGATTGCTAGGACGGTGCTAGAAGGGGCGCGGCCTCCGTGGGCCCCACCCCGAGAGCCGTCTCCGAAGGGGTCAGCATTGAGGCAGATAGCGGATCGCCGCGCCGGGCTGGGCGGGCCGAGCGAAGGGGGCGGGCCCAAAAGTTTCCTGCCCAACTTTCGCTGCCTCCTTCCTCCGCCCGCGCGCGCTGCAGCCGCAGTCCGGGGAGGCGGCGGCGGCGGTGGCGGCGGCAGCGGCGGCGGCTGCGGCTGCGGGCAGCGCGCGGGGCGCAGGGCGCGGGCGATCGCCGTCGGGGCGCGGGCGGCAGGCAGTGGGCGCAGGCTCCCCGGTGCCCGCCCCTCCGCTGGAGGTGGGGGGCGCGAGCGGGCTGCCGGGGAGCGGCCGGCACCGCAGCCGCAAAATGAGCCTGCTGTCGGCCATCGACACGAGTGCCGCCTCGGTTTACCAGCCGGCCCAGCTGCTCAACTGGGTCTACCTGTCGCTGCAGGACACGCACCAGGCCAGCGCCTTCGATGCCTTCCGGCCCGAGCCGCCCCCCGGCGCTGCGCCTCCAGAGCTGGCCTTCGGCAAGGGCCGCGCGGAGCAGCTGGGCTCGCCCCTGCACTCCAGCTATCTCAACAGCTTCTTCCAGCTGCAGCGCGGAGAGGTGGGTGCCCCTGCGCGCCCCCGCCCTCCGTCGACGGCACGGGGCCTTTTCCTATCTGCCCCTCTCTTCCTGGCCTGGCCTGGCTCTGTATTGCCCGGCCCTGCTTGGCTTGGCTTTCCTTAGCTCTGCCAAACTCGCTGCCCGAAGTCCCCGGGGCGCCGGGAGCGCGTCACCTCCCGGCTGAGCCCAGCCGGGAGCAGCTCAGGCGCGGGCGGGGCTCTCCCGCCCCCCTCTCCTAGTCCGGGGCGCCCAGCTCGAAGGAGTCAGGGGCGGGCCCGCTGGTTGGGGGGCTCCGGATTCTCTCCAGACAGCCAGGGCGCGGCCAGGGCGGGGAGCCCCTTCCAAGTGTCCTTCCCACATCCAACCCCATCCCCCTCTTGGCCACCACTGACTGTGACCGACAGAGCAGATTCGGCTCCGATCTCCTCTGGAGGGGCCTAAAATCTTTTCTCCTTCGACCTCGGTGGCTTCCGACCCGAAGTGCACCCTGGAGAGCAGTGACTCGCCCAGAGGGCTTTTCCTGCTTTTTGCACACTGGGACCCCCAAATACATCCTCCAGCTGCTCGCCCTCCCCCAGCCACATAGGAAGTGGTTTTTGAGGGCTTGACCCCACAGACTGCGCTGTCCCCCGCCCTCCCAGCCTGGAAGGAAATGAAAGGGAAATCCTCCTGAGCTCTTGGGAGGGGGACTAGCAGGGGGAAAGGTTCCAGCTGCCCAGTGCCTTCTCCAAAAACCTGGGCCGGCTGCTGGCACAGTCTGCTGTTGTGTGGATTCAGTTACAAAGTCGAAGGGGCAGTGCATCTTCCCCGGCTAGATAAACACACAGATTGCCAGGAACTCCTAGCCCCTTTTGAGGGTCTTCAGAGTCTTCCGATATACCACTCCTCTGTCTCTTCAGCTGGACTCCTCCTCCTCCCCCACTCCCACTTACTCCTTCATTTGTGAACAGCAGACACCCTCCTGTGGCCTTCACTCACTCCACTTCTGGCAGCTCTCTCTGTAAAAGTTCAGGGGGAAGGGGTGAGGGAGAGGACACACATGAGGGTCATTTTCTTTCTAGACTTGAGCACACCGGTTAGTTTTAAGAGAGTCAGAGGCCTGAATGTTCAGGGGAGAAGGCCTACATAGACACCAGTGCACTGGGGATGAAGGGTGAGACAGAGGGTTGCCCTTTCTGGCCTCATCCTGTGTT
Organism: Mormoops blainvillei; assembly: GCA_004026545.1. NCBI lineage: Eukaryota > Metazoa > Chordata > Mammalia > Chiroptera > Mormoopidae > Mormoops > Mormoops blainvillei. Next base: position 4,171 of record PVJD01018372.1, on the reverse strand, counting down.
CAACTTTGCCGTTATTGACTAGGGGAGACATATGTGGACATATAAAATGCTGGCCTCAGGGCTAGAGGTGGGCCAACACCAGACAAGCTGAGAGAAGGACTGGTTGACCTGTGTTGGGCTGGTTGGGCACAGTTGGAGAGGAGCATGGAGAGGCAGCCTTTGGTGCCAGGAGAAAGAATTTGTATGCCAAAACTCTTTGTAAACTGTAAAGCACTCTCCACACGAGGAATTGTTCTTGGCTGGGAATCTTTCTTTCTTGTAAGAGACTTTGCTGCCTCTTCAGGGAACTGGCTTCAGGGATCAGTGACTTTGGAGGATAGTTTGCGGGGTGTTTCTTCAGCGAGTGGGTCCTTTCAGTTGTTTGTGTTCTTACCAAAGATTTGTTGAGCTCCGTGTCGGCCCCTGGGGATTCAGTCACGGGTTGTGGGGGCCAGATTAGAAGACAGACAGGATGACACTGTGTGAATAGCTGGGTGATTTCATGAAACACTAAGGGAGGAGGGTGACTGTGACCCACAGGTCAAGTAGGGGTCCTTAATCGCCCCTACTGGCCTTCCTCTGCCGCCATCCTATGGTGGCCTTGTTCCCCACAGGTAGGCTTATGCTGAGAACGCCTGGGAGCTTTTTGCCATCAGGAGCCCCCTGGGAGGAGGATGGTATGCCTCTTCTTGGAAATTTCTGTCATCCAGAATCCCAGCTAGGCCTGCCTCCTGTCACTTCACTGCAGCTTACCTCAGTTTCCCCGTGAAGAGGCACATTCCTTTGCTGCCTGTGTAGAAGGAGCTAGCCAAGGTTATCTAGAGCAGTGGTGGAAAAAGTCCCTCATGACCTGACTTTGGGGGAACCCCCGTGTCTCTGGACCTCAGTTCACCTACCTGTCGAATGTAGCGTCTGCTGTTAAATGTAGTCTCGGGGTGGTGTGTATGCGATTTGAGAACTGTACAAACAGGAGAGGATGTGCCTATAGACAGGCTGTGTTAGGGGAGGTAACAAGGGCTTCTGTGCTCCTAGGTCAGTGGCTTCCTTGGAGGGGCTGGAGGGCTGTGCTTGCTGACTCCCAGAAGGCTCTCCTGGCTTCAGGCTCACTCACTCTCACCTATCATCCACTTCATCTCCTAAAGCCCCTTGGAGCTCCAGCTGTGCTCCTGGGGACAGCCTTCTCCTTGCATCTAGGACGTAGTCAGTGACCTAATGTGGATCGAAAATAACCACTGGTTGAGAAGGAGAGAAAAATACCCCACATCTGAATGCTACCAAGGGGCTGGTGGAATAGGAAGCAGGTCTTGTGTGGACCGGAGGGGACTCTACCAAGGAACACAGGGACCCAGGAGCGTCGCCATTCTGCGCGAGGCCTGGCAGGCCTGGTGGCAGTGCCTGCGAATGTGACTTGCATGCTGACTGCTGACCACAGCCTGTCTGCACCAGTCCCTGTGCCAAGAGCCCACCCCCTCCTGCACCACCCCCAGGCTGCTCCCACCACAATAGCAAAACCCCATGAATGCAGCTGGGATTTGGGCAGGGGCGGGGACTGTTGAGGACATGGGGGCACAGAAGCCCATTGTGCCCCTGGAACCTCAGCTCTGGAAGCTGAAGATAAGCCAAGGGTTCTGAGTGGAATACTGGCCCTGGAAGCAGAGAGAAAGATGGTCGAGTTCATGTGCAAGTGCAGGAGCAAGCATCAGGAGGTGACTTGGATGCTTGTGGGGGCTCCTCAGCTTCTCAGCTCGTGGTGAGGGTACTAGGCCAAAGCAGGCGCAGGCACTTTATGTAATTTTTTAAAAAGGCATCTAGGTCTAGAAACTGGGCCCTGTGAACCCGCTTTCAACCCACGATCTGTGACAACTATATGTCTTTGGAGAGAGACTTCTGAGGCCCTTGGCTTAGCACACTCTCTCTCTCCATGTATTCAAGGAAGGCAGCTCTTAGAGGGAGGGGGAGCTGGGAGGCATGGGATCTTCCCTGCCAAGTTTTGTTTGGAATTTAAATTCACAGCTGTGCGTGTACTGTGGGACCCCACTTCCAGAAAAAAGAGAGTTATCACCTTGTTGAGCATTAGCTCTTGTGGCGCTCAGAGTGATGCCCAGAGACCCTTCTGGGCAGCCCCTGTGCCCTCTCAAGGGGAGATGTGGCTGTGCCATCCCGGGTCAGAGTAGGGAAGCCCCTTTCTTTCCCTCTTCCTCCAGGGACAGGTGTGGTCTGCAGATGTGGCCTTATGGTCAAGTAAGGCTCTTTGGGGATTGGGGGAAGGGCTTTGGGGTCCAATGCATTTGGAAAGCATAGCATACTGTCCGTCCCTTAGAGACATACAGTGCCCTTTAGCACAGTAAAGGTCCTGAGAAGTCCTGCAGCACAAAACCTATCAACCTTTCTTCCACCCGACAATTTCCATACCTATCTGACTGGAGCACATTTTTGGCACAGAACACCTCCCAGTGTTCTTTGGAATATCTCCAGACCCAGGGGACACTACATCGAGGCGGCCCTTTCCCTTGTTGGATAGTTCTGCCCCTTAGGAGGCTCCTCCTGGAACCATGAACCCAGGAGCCCTCCTCACATCCTAGCACTGTCTTCTGCAGCACTGAAGAATCCTACCCCGCCCCCTCCCCCCACCGCCTTTACCACTCTGACCTGCCTGTGGGAGATTTGAGAAAAGCAGCAAAGGTGTCATAAGGCTTAACAGACAGGGCTTCAGCAATTCTGCATAGACAAGGCTCTTAGAACCCTAGGAGGATCGACTGTGGGGTCTTGTTTAAAAAGGCCCCAGGTCTTGACAGTCTTCTGAAGGTTTTGATGTGTCACCTGTGCCCTCCACAGGGACAGATGAACCAAGGAGTCACATTACCAGTGTGGATGTGTAGAACAAAGCCGCGTACATGTGTGAAGATGGGAGTGTGCCTCACTGGGGCTAAGAGTGGGCTTCAGGAGCTGAATTTGTTCTCAGCGACCTTTGTAGTCTGTGTGGAGTGGGATGAGGGGCACGGACCCAAGTCCTGAGAGGAATGACCACTCCAGCCCAGATAGGAGTTTGAGAGGATGCCCGGCTCCCTTCGGCCACCCCCAGGAAGCTGAGCTCTGACTCAAAAAAGGACTGTCATTTGAGGGCCTATTAGCTGAGGTGGCCTGACCCACCCTCCATCAAATGGAGTTAACTGGGTGGGCCTAGCTTCAGAGAGGAGACCACACCTCAGAGAACTTATGAGTCAGGTGGAAGTGAGAAAAGCAAGCAGCATTAGTAATTACTCATTAGCAGTGACAGAGAACCAGGCACTGTCAGCACCAAGAGGAGGGCCCTGTGGAGAAGATGGCGCTTGAGTAGCAGCCCCTTACTCTTTGGCGGTGCTTTAATCTTAGCCGTTCTTTTCCACTTACAGAAGAGAAAACAGAGGTCTGGCTGGTCAGCCAGCAAGTCAGTGGCAAAGCCAGATCTAGAGCTCTTCTGCAGTCCAATTGCTGTAGTCTCAGTGGCTCATCCTTCTGGTCTCTAGGGTGGCTCCCACCTGGATCATTCTTGTGGGTGCTAGGGCAGGCCAGGCCGTAACCAGGAGCATTCTGTCAAGCCTCAGTGCCTCCAATGCTTTGTTCCTGATCCCAGGCCTTTTGAGGAGTGGTAGCATTGGTACTGGGTTCCCTGCTGTACCCCTGCTCCAGCCACTCCCCAGAAACTCAGCATGGGGCTCCATGGGATGTGAGTCCAGGGGTAGCCTGGCTTGGGAGAAGCAGAGGAGATGGATACTGAGCACTTTCTATACTTTTGTCTCATACTAGCCTGTGTGTGTGCCATCCCCATTGTGTGGATGGGGAAACTAAGGCCCTTCAAGGGGAGGATGGGACAGTCTGGAAATCAGTGGTAGACCAGAGCTCCAGCCCAGGTCTCAGGATGATTGAACTGTCCTCTGTGTGTGTGTGTGTGTGTGTGTGTGTGTGTGTGTGTGTGTGTGTAGTCCTAGCATCCGATGCTTAGTCAGTGCCCAGTACAAACTAGGTGCTCAGTTAACATTAACTAGGTGGATGGGTAGGAGGATGACTTGAAGCTTCTCCTCCTTCCTCCCTTAGACTTGCGATTATGTGAACACTCCCCTCAGCCTCTTAACCCCTTGTTTTATCTCACAGAAGGAATGTTTAATGGAATCTTGATTAATTAGAAAGAGGCCTTGGGAGATGGTGAAACCCC
>PVJD01018371.1:0-14650 GCA_004026545.1 Mormoops blainvillei | reverse complement strand
AGTAGTTGTCAGGAGGTTAGACAAAGAGTAGAAGGACAAAATTCTCACATGCAGCTTTGTCAACATACAGCAAGCTCACTTATACAAATGTGTTCTTTTTTTAAAAAAAGATTTTATTTATTTTATTTTTAGACAGAGAGGAAAAGAGAGAAAAAGAGAGGGAGAGAACATCAATGTGTGGTTGCCTCTCATGCGCCCCACACTGGGGACCTGGCCTGCAACCCAGACATGTGCCCTGACTGGGGAATTGAACCCGTGACCCTTTGGTTCCCAGGCCAAAGCTCAGTCCACTGTGCTACACCAGCCAGGGTTAATGTGTTCTTTTTCTTAAAAATATTTTATGTACAAATGCTGTTTAATAAAAGTTCCTCAAAATCGCACTTTGTACCTAATTCAAGGAAAACAAACAAAAACAAACTTAGACCATCTCAACTCTGTGAAGTTGCTTTTTTCCCAAACACTAATTTTCCTGCCTTTTACAAGTTTTGGCTAGGAATGACCAGGGCTCTCAACACTTCCACCAAGGGTTCTTTTTATTACTTTTGTTCCTCCCCAAATCTGAGCTCTAAGAGACCTTTTGACTGTAACTTTAACATAGTTGAGTGACCTTGAGATCTAAGATGCCCATTGAGGAGTCAAATAAAATGCAAATACAGTGCCAGAAACCTTGTTGAGTAACACGTATGTTCACTGTATGTTTTCTTGAAGAGGTGGTGCGCAAGTTGAACCAGAATATCTTAAAATTTCTCCTCATCTGTCCCTTTTGCCGAAGGTTTCAGAGCAGCTCCTCAAAAACCTCCCTTGGGTCCCCTCCCTGCCACAACGCTCTCACAGCTCATTCTAGACCCTTGGCCCTCATTCTGCACAGTCCTCTGGAAGACAGAGTTTGGCTACCCACTCCAATAATTTTTCTTGTCTGGAGAAATTTTAGAGAAACAACATTTATCTTGATACATTGCTAAGAAACATTCAATTCTCAATAACTGATTTTTCCTATTTAAAAATTACAGAACTAGAGTTACAACCATAAGCTAACATGAGCCATTCTAGCCCAAAGTAAAAAGACTTCATAGTTTAGTTTGCTTTTGCATCACCCCAGGGAAACAAAGACCAATCCCCTATGTGTATGCTGATTTACTATGTGGTTTGGCTTCTGAATAGCACCTGCTGATTTCCTAATGGAGGTTAAAAGAATTAGCAGCGCATTAACTCTAAAACTGTTTTCCTGTTGTGATAAATTTACTTCAAAGTTCTGTATTACCCCAAGGTGACACTGAGCTGTCTTCCACAGAGAGTAGCTTGAGAGAGAAAAATAACATTCAAAACAGCAAATGGCTGACTGAGGCATTGCCAAATGCAGGCCTGAAACTGGTTAACTGTCACGTGTGAGATTGCCACCTTACCAACGGTTATAAACCTAGGAAGATACTCTGTGTCACCAGCAATACATAACACTGACTATAATAACAATATGCATAAATGGCAACTTGCACTTGCTGGCATCCCTCATAGGTGGGACCATTCTAAAAATCCGTATGACCATTTCACATGCTTAATGTCTAAATGATGATCCAATGGGAATAAAATGAGAAAGCTTAAGGATAAACGTTGAAAGAATGACAATCACTCATCATTTCTTCAGAAATGAACAAACACTAGTCTAAGGGTACGGACTTGAGGGGTAACAACAGTGCTCCGTAGGTTTTCCCGTATGAGTATTAGAGACATCAGCTTTGGAAAGTATTCTGTAGTTGACCCAAAAGGTCCATGTCCTTCTCCTCCCACCACTCTTAGAGCTCTCTTCAGCATCTGCCATGGCAGACTAGTAAGATTATATTTCTAACAGGCTGGGGGAGTTTTGAGATTAAAATTCCAATTAGTTCAGCAGATGTTTATTAGCACTTACTATATACAAAACCTGTGGCGGGCACCACAGGGATATCGAAATAAACAAAATGCAGCCTTTATACTTCAAGGAGATTTCAGGCTAGTGGACAAAATGACAAAAACTCCCAAAGAGTAAAAGAGCAGAGCACAGGAAAGGCCATAACGTAGATGGTCAATAAGAGTAGAAATAATGGGGTTTCAAGGGAGAAGTGGAAGGAGCCCTTAGGGGTGGGTCGCCTTGCCTGGGACAGGCACTGGACCAAGAACTTGGTCCTCAAAACTGTTCTGCTAATGCAGAGTAATGCAGAGATGTTTTTGTTTTGCTTTTGTGCTTTATAGATGAAGAGAAAAGAGTCCACTAGGAAGAATCAAAATTATATTTTTGGCTCCAGCACTATAACCACATCATGTTAATTCTCAGGAGAGATGACATTAGTGGGTGGTGGAGGGAAGCACAGAGACAATTCATGAAGTGTAATCTGCGGTCAGCAGGGCTTGGAAGCTCCAATACTGTGGCACGCAGAGATGGGTGACAGGTAATCACGTTCCTGGAGGTGAGAGGAGCATGTTTAGGAGCAGACAGGTCAGAAAGTGCACAATGTGTTCAGGTCCAGCTTGACTGAAGGGCAAAATACAAAGAAAGATGCAACTGCAGCTCAGGTCAGAACAATATATTTAGAGTGAAGAGTCTGTTCTTAAGTCAGAGGAGAACTGGGAACACAAATAGAGGCATGTTATAAACAAAGCTACATTTTAGAACAATTAACCTGGGAACAGCATATGCATAGAGCCAATGCCAACTCTACATCACTTTTGTGAGAATTAGACCAAAGAATCTCCCTGGGAAAACACAGTCCCAAGGGCAGAAGCCACGACAAATAGGTTGAGACTCGGTAAGCATTCACCACGGTGGCCCTGCCCACACTCTTGTGCTATGAACCTGCACAACCATAGGGAGCGGCCCAGGTCCAGCAGTGTTTCTGAAACGAAAACCTGTCCACCTGGGCTTCTAAGAACCCAGGTTCAAAGCTGACACTGGAAGTGAAAGGCTGAGACTATGGAAGGTCGCTTGAGGCCAATGCAGCTGTCAACTCAAGAACCAAAAGGGGCCCTGAAATCTACGTTGGGATTGGTTCATCCAGGTGACTCAGCAAATGCTTAAATCAAAAATTTTTTTTTGGGGGGGGAAGACTTTTTATTCAGTGTTTAAGATTGAAAACAACAAGATTTTTGCTTGCAGACAATGAGTAGAAAGAGGAAAACCCCATAAATTAGCACCTGATTAGCTAGTTAAAATGCTGTGACTCAAGTTACTCAGTGACATACCAGTTACCTTGTGTGGGTTCAGGAGTTCTGGAGCAAAATAGCTCTAAAGAAAACACATCATTTGAGAGCACAGGCTAATGGGTATATGAAATACCAAATAAGAAAGCTGATAAAGCCAGTTAGCAGCAGACCTTTTGATTCTTTTAGGCTTCTAGCAGTTGGTTACCATATGCAAGGACCTAGCAGCGGGTTATTTTATTTCTTGACTTGTCTGAGTTAAACAACTTTAACCCAGTAAGCAGGAATAAAGAGATACTTTGTAGACTGGTTAGAAAACATAAAGTAGTCCCACCTCTCCAGTAGAATTTTAGTTGAATTAAATCATTAGAGAAGCAATGATCATTGCTCATAATGGACTTGTCACACTACAACTGTTGAGCAGAATTTCTAATCCCAGTGTTGTTTTCTTCTCCGCCGTCTATTGCGTCCTCAGTCTATATACCTTCCCCTCCTTTTCAAGGTCTTTCCAGTTCTCCAGCACTCTTTTTCTGATGGGTTCCCTTTTTTTCTGAATTGCTTGACGATGCAAGGTGTGAGGATTCCGACGATGCTGCCCTCACCGAGACCTGTGCAGGAGGAGGATTACTAAATAAGGAGTTGCTAATCAATCTTGGGATGGCAAAGAATGGGCAGAGTACCATCCCCAACAATGTCCAAATTCTCCACTGGAAGAATGTACCAAGGGTGTATAGTTAATCTTCCTGCTGGTAACAGTACCACTGAAGCACTTGGGGCAAGTTCCAAATCCTGTCATTTCTTTTCATGATCTTCTTTGGTAAATTCTTTCCTAGGAAACACAGTTGCTAATGAAAAATTACCGTTAAGTGTTGCCAACATCTGTGCAGCAGACTGCCTGGCCTCTTCTACAGGAGCATCAGAAGGAAGCTGACTTGTAAAGGAAGAGCCATCAGGAAGACGGAATGGAATTCTTGCAATTGTGCATCTTTCTCTTGCAGCAGCATCCCTCTAAACTTCCATGTGTGCCTGTTCAGCCAGCAAGGCAGCAGGTTTAGCAGCTTCTATTTTCTTCCTTTGTCTTTGCAAAGTGAGAAGCTCTCTCTGCATGATCCAATGCAGTCTGCTCTTTCATATGCTCTTGGGCTGCCCCATCTTCTGCCTTTTCTCTCTTGTCTTCAAGTTTTTTGGTTAATCTTTCCACTCTGAGGAGGAGGTTCTCACAGGTCCCTGATTTGAACATCCACTGGGCTCCTGAGGTGGAGTGGCACGGCCTGATCTTTCTCCTGTTGCAGAATCTGACTTTGTAAGAGAAGTGAGTGGTGTCTCACAAGCCTCTACATTTCTGGACTGAGAGTTTTCAGAAGTGTTGTTAGGTTCAAATGAGGTGAATGGAGTAGAGCCTGAACTTTCTGACTGGCTGCAATTTGCCACGTATGTTTCACCTTTTAATGAGTGCGCCTGCCAGACTTTGTGAATTCTCGTAACAAGTTCATCTGCAGAAATACTTCCTGCTATTATTTCCAAAGAAGTTCTCTGTCTGCAATAAAGAAACTGTAGTGGGTGGAACACACACTACATGATAGAGTGGTGAAAATCTGTAGGCAGGCTTCACTTTTGGTATAGATTTTAATAGCAACAAAACTGTTTGAAGGTACTTTTGTTACTCTCTCATCTTCCCAATTTGCAGCCGTCTGTGTAGGCTGCTCATCACCAGCCACGAACACCACAAAGACTGTGTTCCCTCTTGGCCGATGCGATGGTGGCCAGAATGGCGCCCTGGAAGGACAGCATCCTTCACGCGGGTCTAGGCGTTCCCAGGATGTTTCGTCGCTAAGGTCCCAGGGATGGCCCCGCCCTCCCTTCAAGGCCCACCCCGACCCCTGCGGCTTCACAGCCTCAGCTGGTCCTGGGCTCCCGTCGCACTTCCCCCTACCCTTTCCCACCCAAGCACAAGCTCATCAGCGGCCTCCTGGGATGTGCGAGTGTGGGCGAGGAGTACGCTGTGTTACGTGATGCCCCTCCTCGCGGCTGCACGGAGCCATCAATTTTTTAAAAACAATATTAAAACACAGATTTTAAGTTTTTCATATAGAATATTTGAACTCTGAGGCTGTGTCTGCAGGTCCCAGTTGAAAACCACAGGTATAAAAGTGGTTCTCGAATAAGATGTGGGGCCATTTCCTTAATGGGTTATTTGTAAATTGGGATGGGGGAAGGAGGGGATTTTGATAATCAAAATGGGTGATGTGGAGGGAGGGGGTACTGTCATTTAGAGGGCAGCGCCAGGGATGCTAAATCTGTGGGACAGTCTTGGCAATTCTCTCAAGATTCCCCATTAGAATGTTAGCTTCACGGGCGGGGGGTGGGGGCAGTGAAGCTCTGTCTTCCACTCTAGCACTGAGAGCAGAGCAAAGTCTGGTTAGGTAAGGATGAGGGTAGAAAAGAGGTAGGAAGACCGATTTGGAGGTTATTATAGAAGCAAAGGTAAAAAGTCTACACGAGGTGGTCGCTGGGAAATGAAACATTTTGCAGAGGTATAACGCACACGGATTGGCTACAGGGCAAGAAGTGAGCAGGCTGTTCATAGCATGTGGTGCCTGGCAGAATGCAGAGGAAAACTCAAGCTGAACTCCAGTTTCCTAAGCTTGGAGGAGAGGGTGGTGCCAGTAATAGAACGGTGGCGGGAGAAATAAGTTACCTTGCAAAGACACTCTGAAGCATATGAACCAGGTGGCCAAATGTAAGTATAAGAGCATCAGTGTTTCCAAACAGACTAAAAACAAGAAAAATCCACTGTCCTACTACTTTTGGGCCATCCTCTACACAGATAAGTGGTCAAACATCATTTTTTAAATTTCTAAGAGGTTAAACAATTTTTTTCCTGTACAACAGTACGTGACTCAGGAGAATTAGTCAACCTACCTATTTGAGCAGTTTCACAATCAGTACCTGAGCAGTTTTTGTCAAGATCTAAGCAGACGTCTCCCCCTGGTGGTCACAAAGCTGGACAATCACTCTGTTTCAGACAGGCTTTTGTCTTACTGAATCTCTCACTGGGCTCCTTATTCCATCCCCTTAATTTTCTCTCTAGATCTGCTCTAGTGTTTTATACTACTATCAGTTATACTACCTAGTAGCATATTTATGGAGCACGAAATCAAAAATACTAAACTGAGATTGTTACCCTCTGCCATGATCCACTGTGGTATCAGGATTCCTTTGGATTAACCATCAGGAAAAGGGCACTTGGGGACCAACGGCCAAACTTTGGATCCTTAAGTCCAGATTCAGTTTCCTCATCAACAACATAAAAGAACTGGACTAGGTGACTACTAAAGTTGCTTCTGACTTTTCTACATTTTGTCATCTCCAAAAGAAGCCCAAAGGAAGGTATGGCAAAGGTACGTTTTCAACACATTTTTAGCCTATCAAATAACTTTTGGTTATGACAAAGTCAGTCAGCAATTGCCATAGGATGATTGTTTGTGGACTGTGCTTCCCTAAAAGGAATAGTGTAAGGAAAGAGCTCTAACATTAGATTCTTAAGACAAAGTAGACTAGCTTTCAAGAAAATGAGCAGAGATATATGGATTTCTTCAGTAAGTAACAGATCCTTTATTTAGGAGCTCTATCCAGCACAGATTTCTGCATTGAAAAGAGGTTTGGAAAGCTTCTTACCGTTCCACATATGTCTCATCCAGATTGTTGAAGCCTATTGTTGGGCTTCTGAGTTGATTCTGCACAGACACGAGATCATTGCTGTCCAAGGCCTGGTTTAGTAAAGCAACAGCAGACAGCATTTCCACTGCAATCAAGAGTTCCTCATGGGCCAAGTAGTTCTGTTGGGAAACATATGGCAGTAAGTTTACACACTCCGTGGATGTGATGGGAGTTCAGAATGCACACTTCAAAGAACGGTGAAAAGTCAAGGATTTTGAGAAGCCAGGAGAACGAGGGCTCATTAGTCACCTATTCTTCACTGGTTTTCAAGAACAGGTAAATGGCTTCTGGGGTTTTCTTAGATGGGTTTGGGGACTGTGTTAATTACAACCAACGTTTACGATTCCACAGACATCTGCATCCCCAGAGCTGATTCCTACTCCCAGCTCCACTGGCTGCCCATAGGCTCAGTCTCGCCAACCGGGCCAAGGGTGAGGTAATGTTGTCACTGTCTGAGTGTGAGGTAAGATTTTAGCATAACTAGTAATTTTCCATTTGAATTAAGGGTAAGGAAAAGGGGAAAGAATTTCACCTAAAAGTTATAGCCCCAGAAGAGTAAATAAAAATCTTTAAGCTGAGAATATTGATTCTGGTTTCAAAACAGTGAGTCACATTTTTATAGTTGGGTAGAAATTTTTAAATGAACTATAAGGTCTACGTATTTGAAGAAATGTGAGGTAGATCTTTTGGTAAAGTAAGTAAAAACTTCCAGATTTATGTGATTTATAAAACTGAATTATTTTAAAAATGTACCTTAGATTTCAGGATACCTTCCCCCTTCCATGTTCTCTTCCATTTAACCATTTTGTGTTGACTTGGCCTAACTTTCAAAAGGTTATTTCTTCTATATATTGAAGGAACTCAAGGGAGCGTGAAAGGGAATTAATTTTAAAAAGCTGATACATATCTTTACATCTAGGATATTATATGTATTTAATATATACAATATAATATTTATATTAAAATACAATATAGATTTCTGGCTCTCCACAGAAATCTTGCAGCAAAATGATTTTAGAGTAATAGAGCATAATTTTCCCTTCCAAAGCAAATGGAAAGGACTTATTACAGGGAACAGGTAAATAAATTTTATGTAAATATCTTATATTAAATTAACTACAAGTTTAACACACAGGGAAAACATAAAATTACAAGAGAAGAATGGAAGCATTTGAGATTCACCTCTTTTACCCCTTTCAGTGAACTGTCCACAAACATCTAAAGTGGTGTTCAGCAAAAATGATAAGGAAAAATAAAGAAGAAACAGGTCTGAACCACCATTGGTTGGCGGTTGACTGGCTAGGGATGAGTGACTGTGGGAGAGCTCTAGCAGCCTTGGGCTTCACAGCTAGAGAAATGGGAGAAAATGTTAATGAGGGAACCTAAATGCAATTTAAGGAAATAACAGATTTTTTTTTTAATTACAAAATTGCATCTTTCTATTTAGACAACATAGGAAGTCTTGATAAACGAGAATAAGAAAACAAGTCCCACCTCTCCAGCCCTTTAGTATATATCCTCCTATTTATTTTTAATTCATGCAGACATTTACAGAGGTGTTTTTCACTGTCATTTTCTAATTACAAAAAAAACACCCCAAGATAATGCTATATATTTTAATCTCATTTTTTCCCACTAAATATTAGTGTTAGCAATCTGTTATTAGCGAAACATGTGATTTGTTTCCTGCTTCTCAGTATTTGAGACAATGCTGGGAAACCTCCTCGCGGCCACAACTTGCTGACTCGTGCTCTTTTCCTAGGGATGCAATTGTCGGGAGAACGGGTCGGAGCCTTTGAGCCCCGTCACTCAGCTCACCCTCCAGGGCAGCCGCCCGACTCGGGCGCCCAGCCGCTGTGTAGGAGGAGCCTGCTGCCCCTGCCCCCGCCCCCGCTGGGCCTACACTAGGTTAGATCAGGCAAGTCTACCAATCCGATTTCTAAGAATAATTGTATTTTGTTTTAACTTACATTTACTTACTTCTGATTGAGTGTGAACATTTGTTTGTGTGTTGGTCATTATGAATATTAGATATTTTGGGAACTGCCTTTTAATGCTTTTGGCTTCTCCCACCCTAATTTTTTGGTGGATCAGTGCTGTTCCTGAGTTTTAAGATCCCATATCCTTCTATTTTTTCCTTAGAACTTTAATTTAATATTGGTTTTTATATTTAACCTTTTATATTGGAAGTTTACTTTGATATGTGTAGTGAGGATTACCTTATTATTTTCTTTCCCAAATGGTGAAATACTTGTTAAGGATTTCATTCCTTTCCCCACCTTTTTGAAATTTTAGCTCTCTCATATGTTAAATTCTTGGCTCTGTTCCAGTACTTTTCATTTTGTTCCATTGTTTGGCTTAATTTGTAGTGCACATGCTCTTAATTACTCTACCCTTATGTAAATACTATTGTTTAATCCTATTAGCATAGTAAGGCACATACATTTACAAAAATTAAAGCCATGGTGTTAATGTTCTTGGTAACAGAATCTATAAACGCTGATTTAGAGCTTATCTTTCTATATCAAAACACATATTTAAAAAAATATTCAGTATAGTTTTAAAATTATCCAAAAAGTTGAAAGAAGTCACATAGAGAGGAAGAAGCACCTGTTTCCCGTGTGCATTCGTGTAGAGCCCTGTCTGCATTTCCAAACTACACTCTTAGATTCTTACGTAGACCAAAAGCAGGAATTAAAGAGGAAGGCAGCCAGGGAACTGGTACCGGGAGGCCAACGAGGCCGGGGACTGGTACGAGCTAGAGATGCTGTACCTGCCTTCACCTGCTACAACAGCCTTCCTCGCGGCTTGGACTCGTAATTAACGTCTCCATGACCACGGGCTCCTCTGACTTACCATGGTGTTCTGCTTCTGGAGGTTGAAAAGTTCATTCTGATATATCACAGCAGCAAAGGGATAAACAGCAGGCAGCTGGGCCTCCGGTTTCTTCAGTGCAAGCAGCGTATTCTCAGGGTCGCCTTCCCGAATGACAGCATTGATGTGGTCCACTGCAGCCAGCCCTGAGGGTCGGGAGTCACATTCCGTCAGAAGGCCCACTTTTCCCACTGTGGCCTGACTCAACCAGCCCAGTCGTCCAAGGAGGATTATACCCTAAGAATCCTGAAATACCAATTCAAAAGAACCTATGCACCCCAATGTTCACAGCAGCATTATTTACAATAGCCAAATGCTGGAAACAGCCTTCGTACCCATCAATCAGTAAATGAGTGGATCAAAAAACTGTGGTACATTTACACAATGGAATACTATGCAGCAGAAAGAAAGAAGGAGCTCCTACCCTTCGCGACAGCATGGGTGGAACTGGAGAGTATTACACTAAGTGAAATAAGCCAGGCGGTGAGACAAATACCATATGATCTCAGTAGAACCTAATGAACAAAACAACCAAACCAGCAAAATAGAACCAGAGGTATGGAGACAAGGAATAGACTGACAGGGACCAGAGCGGGAAGGGGATAATGGAGGAAAGAATGGGAAGGGCCTAGTTGAAGAACAAGTATAAATGACCTATGGACATGGACAACAGGGTGGGGATTGACTGTGGGAGTGGCGGGGCCAGGGGAGAGCAATGGGGGGAAATTGGGACAACTGTAATAGAACAACAATTTTAAAAAAACCCTAAGAAGCCACTGTCCATAAACTCTGAAAAGCTGCAGTTGGAGCATAGGCAAAGCCTTGGAAATGGTTGCTGGGTAATTGGAAGTCAGTCCAATCCTTGGAGGTAGTCCCTGAGAGAGCTCAGCACTGGTGAAGCTGAAGTTATGAGATCATTCATGCCTAGCATGATTTCCTTACAAAATCCTTTGGGGACCAGCTCTGGTAGGCCCTTTCCCATGAAGCCTTCACATGGTTCCAGTCCCTGAGGATTTCACACCTTGGGAATCCACACAGTATTGGGAGCTGGGCTATAGAGATGCTAGAGACTCTGCTCTTTAATGCTCGCTGTGTGTTAGCACTCCCTCCTCAAGGAGACTGAACTATGGGAAGCCTTGCCCTACTGCTGTATCCCCACTCCAAGTCAGAACCATGGAAAACCCACAGGAGGCACTCGTACACAAGGCTGCTTGATGGTATTAGTTCTCAGAACGTTCTCCCTCAACTCTGTGTTCTATGAATTGTGATTCTTAAAAAAAAATATTCAGGTATATTTTTTGAAATATTACCACTAAAATTCATATGATTGAATAAGTCTTTGTTAGTATCAGTTAACCTTAAAAAAAAAAAAAAAGCCCTGATCACAGAAATGCCTTGGTTAACATGATATGACCAATCATAAGCTCTGTGATGTCTTTACCAGCTGCAATGCTCAGATTACAAAGACCTGAATTTTAGCGACCAAACTGAAAGTGCTTAAACCAGTAGATTTAGCATAGTTTTCAGGAAACAGAAATGGAATTGCTGACCAAATGGAAGAACGAGTGAGGAACTCTGCTACCAGGCAACAGCAAACCAGACAGGACCGGCAGGATTTTGCCTTGTAAAGATGGCCTCAGGGTGGTAGAAATAACACAGACCCACAGATTTCTAGAGCTTCTCCCTCTGTCTCCCTAGTACATGACTATACTGCAGCTAAGGCTACTCTAACTTTTTTTAACAGATGACAATTTATCTGCTCTAACTATGTTTGCAAGGAGCTACCCTCGATAACCTCTCTAATAACAGATATCGCTCAATAGCAGGAAATACAACACTCCCAGAAACCGTATTCTAAAGGATCCTAAGGACCCAAACACATTTTTCTATCCTTAGAATTAACAGGACAAATGAAAGAATTCCAGAAAGGAAGGTCAGGAATTGGTTGTGTTGTTTGCTGTTCTGTGAAAATTATCTGAGACCGTTTTGCTGTGTGTCTGATTACTTTGGAAGGGACCCTGCTTCACCTTCGAAAACTCTCTTATATGGCTTTATACAAGTGAGGGTAAAATACTGGTAGCAAAATCACATCCTTAAAACACTCTTAGTGCACCATTTCTTCTAAAAAATAAAATAAAGTAAGCTTAACCACTCTTTTATACTGTGCATTTAATAAAATTTCCAGCTCTGAGCTTAACAGAATAGGCCATGTGATGAAAAGAATGCACGTGCCAAACCCAAAAGCTAAATAACTGTAGTTCAAACAAAGCTAAAGGCTCTGATGACAGAGCTGGGGACCTTACCATCGAAGCTGTCACTCATGCCATAACTATGGTTGCTATGAATGTAGACACCTTAACATTTTAATATAATAACCTACATGGTTGGGAAAAAGCTTGTCAAGTAACTATATGTACATATTTTAAACCATATAATTGCCTCATTGTCATTGTCATCATGTCACTGATTAAAACATGCTTTTGAGAAATCTTTTTTTTCAAGACTATTTTTAGTTCTACTCGACTATAAATTTTCAGATGGGAGAGATCAGAAACTTCAGAACAATCACATTCTGCTCCTTTAAAACCATAGAACGTTGCAATGTCCTTCATAATTTCAGCTGGTTATGCATTAGTACAAATCATCTCATGCCTTTTACTTAAAAATGGGGAAAAAAGTATAGCTAATTAGGCCTTAAATTTGTCATGAAGTATTACAAAGTAAAGTATTAAAATATTTACATAAAGCATTTTAGTTAACATGAAAAAGAAATCTGTTTTAGTGGTTATAAATATTTCATAATAAAGGATGGCAAAAGGCTATAGAACTATTTCCTCACTACACTTATGGACCTCAGATGTCTTCCTGGCAACATTAATTTCTTCCTGTAATTCATTTCTGTCAAGCCTAATGAAATTCTCAGCTTTTAAACAGAGCAGAAAGAGAAGCTTTAAATTATGCTCCGTGTATCATCACCAACATGCTCAAAATTTAGTAAGAATAAAAGAATAGGAATACACATCCCAAGATGTTAATGTGTTCCCTTAAAAAAAGTTACCCTAGGAGCAGCGGTTTCAGGACCTGAAAGGAGCTCTGGACTTCCAGCCAAGAAGGAGGCCTATAGATATACTTTGCCTCCTCTCACAACCAAAAGAAGGACAACAATACTCTGGTTTCTCTTCAGATCATATAAATCTTTTGCCTTTTACAAAAGAAGGACAACAAATTTCAAAACAAAAAACAACCAGAACTGCCAGAAAAGCAAACTGTATGGAAGTCCAACAACCAAGGAGTTAAAGAAGAAACTTCATCCAGACTTGGAGGGATGGAGACGGGCAGCCAGGGAGGAGAAGACGCTAGTGAGGCAGGAGCTGGCCGACTGGGCGGTCCCACACTTGAGTGTGGATAAACCGGAAGGAACAACTAGGGAGTGACAGAGACCACGCAACTCAGGGTTCCAGTGTGGGAAAAGAAAGGCTCAGAATCTCTAGCTGTTAAAACCTGTGGGGGCTGCGACAGTGGGATAAACTTCCAGCCTCAAAGGAGAGTTCATTGGAGAGACCCATAGGGTCCTTGAATGTACACAAACCCACACACCTGGGAATCAGCACCAGAAGGGCCCAATTTGCTGATGGGTAGCAGGGGAAGTGACTGGAAGCTGGCCAAGAGCCAAGCAAGCAGCGTTGTTCCCTCTCTGACCCCTTCCCCACATATAGCGCCACAACGCGGGTTGCCTCACCCTGGCAAACACCTAGGGCTCCACCCCTTACAGTGTTAAACAGGCGTGCTGAGACAAAGAAAAATGGCCCAAATGAAAGAATAGATCAAAGCTCCAAAAACGGAACTAAGCAATGAAGAGATAGAAAACCTACCGGACGCATAGTTCAAAACACTGGTAACTAGGATGCTCACAGAAATGGTTGAATATGATCGCAAAATAGAGTAAAAAGTGAAGG
Source organism: Mormoops blainvillei (assembly GCA_004026545.1). Lineage (NCBI taxonomy): Eukaryota > Metazoa > Chordata > Mammalia > Chiroptera > Mormoopidae > Mormoops > Mormoops blainvillei. Next base: position 929 of record PVJD01018371.1, on the reverse strand, counting down.
CTATTTCACTTTATACAAAGTGAAATAAAGAAAAATACACAGGGAGCCAACAGTGAAGGGAAGGAAACCGGGACTCAAATCGACAATGTGGAGAAGGAAGATATAATAATTCAACCAGGACAGAATGAAGAAACAAGAATTCAAAAAAATGAGGAGAGGCTTAGGAACCTCAGGACAACTTTAAACATTCCAACATCCAAATCATAGGGGTCCCAGAAGGAGAAGAGGAAGAGCAAGAAATAGAAAACTAACATGAAAAAATAATGGAGAACTTCCCCAATCTGGAGAAGGAAATAAGCTTCCAGGAAGTCCAGGAAGCTCAGAGAGCCCCAAAGAGCTTGGACCTGAGGAAGCACACACTAAGGCACATCATCATTACATTGTCCAAGATTAAAGATAAGGAGAGAATCTTAAAAGCCACAAGAGAAAAGGAGACAGTTACCTGCAAAGGGGTTCCCATAAGACTATCAGCTGATTTCTCAAAAGGAAACTTAGAGGCAAGAGGGGACTGGAAAGAAGTATTTGAAATCATGAAAGGCAAGGACCTATATCCAAGAATATTCTATCCAGCAAAGCTATCATTTAGAATGGAAGGGCAGATAAAGTGCTTCCCAGATAAGGTAAAGTCAAAGGAGTTCATCATCACCAAGCCCTTATTATATGAAATGTTAAAGGAACTTATTAAAGAAAAAGAAGATGATCAAAACTATAACAAACTCACAACTATCAACAACTGAACCTAAAAAAAAAAAAAAAACAGACTAAGCAAACAACTAGACTAGGAACAGAATCACAGAAATAGAGACCACTTGGAGGGTTATCAGCGGGGAGGAAGAAGGGAGAGAATGGGGGAAAAGATACAGGGAATAAGAAGCATAAATGGTAGATACAAAATAGACAGTGGGAGGTTAAGAATAGTATAGGAAATG
>PVJD01018370.1:0-14653 GCA_004026545.1 Mormoops blainvillei | reverse complement strand
GCACTTCCAATTTAAAGTTTGTCCATTTTAGGGTAACTACGGTTCTCCCTCATCCCCACCTCCTTCTGCCCTTCTGCCCAGGAGTAATCAAGGGCTGACTTCTGGGCCTGGCATGAGGAAGGGGACCACATGCCACCACTGGTGCTCACTGACCTCTGCGCATTGGGTTATCTATCTCCAGCTGTATAGCAAATCTCTCCAAAACTCAAAACAAGCACAACATTGATTTTTCCCATAAAATCTGCGATTTGAGCAGGGCTTGGCAGAGACGGCTATCTCTGCTCCAATTGGTGTCAACTGAAGTGGCTCAAAGGCTGGAGGCTGGGATCACCGCAACGCACCTTCGGACAGCTGGGTGTCATCTGGGACCTCGTCTGGGACTGTCAGCTGGAACACTTATACATGGTCTCTGCCTGTGGCCCGAGCTTCCTCACAGTGTGGCACCTGGGCTCCCAGCAAGGTGAGGAAATGGGGGGCGGGGGAGAGAAAAGACAATTTGCCTTTCATGACCTAGTCCTCAGAAATTGTGTGACATCCCTTTCATTACATTCCGTTTGTCAATGTGGTCACAAAGTCCTACCCAAGAGGAGAAAGAAGTAGATTCCATCTCTTGTTGGAGTATCTGAAACAGTACATTATGTCATAAATATTGGTGAGGACACTTTCAAAATGCAATGTGCTCCACCCTCTCTTCCTGATTCATTTACTGCTGACCTTTTTAGATCTGCCAAGGTCTTTGGTTCATTAAGTCTACTCTGGTTCCCGCACTGCTACCCAGCAACCTCTTGGTGTTCCAGCCTCACCGCCATGTCTGAACCCATCTTGGGGGAGGGGAACATTTTTAGAGCTTTATTTCCCTATGCTTGAGATTGCTATTAGCCTCCACACCTGCTGGGCCATAGATGCCCTGTGGCTCAGGCACCATGGTGGATGTGAGGCTTCTCTGTGTAGCTGATAACCATCCTGGTCCCCTCTGCTTGAGCTCCACCCTTCTGGTACCCATTCCAATTCGCAGGGAAGAAGAAACAACTCTGTTGAGGGCAGACTCCTCATTAAGGACACATTGTGAATTGTATATACCCTTACATTTTACACCCTATTGTCCAGAACTTTGTCACATAGCCACACCTAACTGGGAAGTGTAGACCTTTTTCTGGCCAACTACTTGTTCAGTGAAAAATAGGAAGTTATTTATCAAAGGAGAAAGGAATGGATCTTTAGGGAGAACTCGTATCTTGATAGTGAGGCAACATTCAACCTGAGAGCTTCAGGTTAAGTCAGAACCAATAATGACAGAATCAGGGGAAGAATATTTCGGGCACAGGGAACAGCAAAAACAAAGGCTCAGAGTGAGAAAAGAGTGTGGCCTGTTAAAGGAACAGGAATGTAATTAGTGAAGGATGCGACCTGTGGAAGTGAGAGCAGTTAGGAGGAGAGAGAGAAGATGAAAGCAATGATAGGCAAGGACCAGACCATGCAGGGTCATGTTGGTTAGGATAAGGAGTTTGGATTTTATTCTAGAGCATGTTTCTTAACAGGCTCTTCAATGTCTACAATTTCCACAATTAGCATTTTTTTCTTTTACAGTGAGAAAGTCCATTCAGCACAGATATTTATTGAGTGCCTACTCAGGACAGGAAAACAGAAGACACCGTGAGGAGGAAGGAAAAGCTTAATATTTGGAGTATGAGCCTTTAGAAGGTACTCAGTTCAGTCAGCTTATTGGCTGATTATCTCTGGGCAAGTTACTTAACTTCTCTGAGCCTCAGATTCCTTGATAGGCAATGTTACAAGTTTTAAACAAAATAATGCATGTAAAGGTTCATGGTGAAGGAACTGTACACATACTACTGCTATTGATATATCATTACAATATTGCTGTAAATTAGTTCATCACATTCTTTTTGCAGCACCAAAGAGCCTACTTGAAGGTACATGGGGGAGGGCAGAGTATGAATATAGAGAAGCACCCAGCAGGGAGAGGGCTGAAGAGAGGGGTCCCAGCAGGGTCACTGAGCACTGGGCCCTCAGGGGTAGGGTCAAAGAGGGACAGAAGGGGACTGCCAATGTGTCACTCTGGTAGTAAGTGTTGGTGGTCACAGCAGGCACCATCGATACCCATCCCTGTCCCCTCAGCCTACCTCTGTATTCACCTGCAGCTGTAGTGAGCTGTTTCTGGAATGCCCAGAGTGTTTGCTTCTCATTTCTTCTTGGCCTGTGGGCTTTCTTTGGCACCAAGGGTCTTGCTATAAACAGGCAACGTGGAAATGCCACAGAGTTAGCACCCTGGGGAAACTCTTAACCAACGGGGCATGGAATCTGTATGTAAAAGCCTCAGCTCCCCTGGGCTGGATGTTCAGGGTGGGGATGTGTTCTGAGGTGACTCCTACACAGCCTCTCGTGGGGACCACAGTGGGATCATGCCTCAGTTACCCCCAGTGGTAACTTGCTTGTCAGTGCCACCCGAATGAGCTTTTCTCACAGTCTCACTCCCCACAGCCCCCCAAGCTTTCTGGAGTCACCTTCCACATAAGCTACCTGCTTTGGGGGAACCTCAACCAACCCCCATGCCCAACCCCCTTTCCTGCTCTATCAGGTGGAAGGGCTGCAAGCTCACTTCCCTTGCTCCCTTCGTAGTCAGGTGGCATGTGACTCATTGCCAGCTATTGGCTCATAAGCTGAAGTCTTACAAAAGATTTCTTGGAAAGCTTTCACTTCTTTGTGAAAGCAACAGATTTTTTTGGTGCTGTCCCACTTCCTCCTGCCTTCCTACCTTGACCATGAATATGCTCTTGGAGCTGCAGCAGCCATCTTGAGACCAGAAGGAAATGCCAACAGACTCACAGAAACACAGTCCCTGATGTTTTAAGTTGCCGACCTCACATCTATAGACATCTAGTTTTAGACTTCTTCTTTTCTGAGAAAAATAACCCTGAGGTTTGCTCGGGATGCTGTTCACAGAGTGCTTGGTTACTTGCACCCTCGCATTGTCCTAGCTGATACAGTGGCTCAGGGTGCCAAAGTCAGTGGAGGCTGCTCCCCGGATTTCCCAGTCATGGAACTGGCGAGTCAGGCTTCTCTGTAGCAGGCTGGCAAGCGCTGGAACAGCACAGCCTCCCCTCCCCTGCCCTGCCAACTCCCAGTCCTGTTTTCTCCCCTCTCCAAAGTCCGTAGCTTCTCCCAAGCAGGATGGAGGAGACCCCTGGGAATTCTGCCTCTTGCCGTCTCAGACTTAAAGCACAAGCCCGTAAAAGCTAGGCTGACAGCTTCTTTTGGCTGAATTGCGTACAGTTGTTAACTGGTACTTACTGAGAGCCTAGATTTCTTTGGGCTGGGGAAAATACCAAGGAAACAGAAGGCCTGTCCTATCCTTAAACAGGATATAGTCTAGATGGAGAGACAGCCTATACTTAGAGAGGAACTATAGCATACAATCACCAGCCCATGTTCCAGAATGGATCGCCTGCATGAAGCAATGTATTTAACCTCTCTGTGCCTCAATTTCTTCCTCTGTAACACACCTAATCTTGGGGTCACTGGTGCAGGTCAAACTATGATGATGATGAAAGTTATGGGATCATTCTTCATCTCCACAGTGCCCAGGATAGTGCTCTGCTCATCCTGAGCTGCAGGAATCTTTTCCTTCCTCCAACACCTACTTATGAGTACTCAGTACATTCCAGGTACTGCACTAGGTGCTGAAGGCACAGTGGCAGAGCAGATACTTAAGGCTCCTGCCCTCCTGGCCTGGCAGGGACACGGACATGAAAGTCATTACACCTGTGACAACTAGGTGTTCCAGGCAGAGGGCCCAGCTGAGGTCCAGTCTTGGGGTGGAAAAGGGGTTAGCTGCTGGAGCCCCGAGAGGGGTAGGGGGGTGGGGGGGCGGGGGGAGGAGGAACGTAAGCTGAGGCTGGAGCAGGGTCCAGTTCCAGTGGCCTGGATGGTTAGCTGTAAGCAAAAGCTCAGCGTCAAATAGTGATTTGGTCCAAACTGGTGGGGAATTCTGTCCTGTAGACCCAGGTCAGGGTGTGTGAGAATCACAGGCTGGGCCTCCTTTTGACCTCTGCCTGGCCCCCTGCCCATGGCAGTGTGGAGGGGCCTGGGGCCGCCGCGGGAGCCAGGCGACGATCTCCTGCAGGCAACAGTTCTGATCCGGCCTCGTAGGAAGATTAGCAATGGAAGATTAATTTCTCCTTGTCATTTCCCCAGGGGCCTTAAGCAATCTCGGGAGCAATTTTCCTCGCCTAGAACACCGCCCTTGGGAAGCTGGCGGTGATCTGGGGTGGTGTGGCGCCGGGTGAAGGACAGCCCTCGAGTCCCAGCTCCAGCGCTGGGTGTCGAGCCAGAGAGAAATGTGCCTGCTGAACAGTCATTGCTGCCCTGTAATGGACGCTGAACAAAAGAAAGACAGGCTTAAGCATCACTTTGCTGTGTAGGCTCTCCATTTGGCTAGGGAGCATGAAGGACAACTGAAATGGAGCTCCAGGGCTGTCAGTGAAGGGCTGTCAGGGCCACACAGAGTCGGGCAGCCTTTGTCTCAAGTGAGATTTCTTTTCTTGGTCATGGCTCTGTCTGGAGAGCAGGGTGTTGAATCCAAGGACACCCAATTCTTCCTCTTGCTGAAGAGGAGAAGGCAGGGCTGTTTTGTGCTGGGGCCAGGGAGCACACTGCATTCCAACAGAGGAGTCTGAGGTCAGATTTAAGGAAGGACTTCCTGGCTGAAAGGATTGTCTTCAATCTGGATTGTCTTCAATCTGGATTTTAATAAGAGGCTTTTCAATAAAACAGAGAAAACTGTTGTTTGGGATGAATTTGAAGACACTTAGGCTGGAGGGTCAAGGAAGGGTCTGAAGACTGGGACAGGGTACATCTCCCAAGACAGTCTGTGTGCTTCACCCACTCAGCTGCACTTCCTGCTCGGTCACTCATTCACCCATCGCAACTTTATTGAGCACTGATCGTGTTTAAAACAGGGCTCTGCCAGTGTGATGCTGGACATGGTGTTAACTTCTCAGACTCCATTGCTTCATCCTTAAAATGCGCTTAATGATGTCTTTCTCACCGGCAGATGAGAGATGGATAAACTACTGTATATGAGGCAGCTGGTAGATATGGGGTCATCTTCAGCTGCAATAAACAGCAGACCCAGCCAAAAGGGGCTTAACAAAAGGGGGCTGCATCTCAACAAGAGAGGAACTTCTGAGGCAGCCTTATTCCCAGCTGGGTCTAGCAACTGAGGGGCTTTCCATCTCTCTGCTCTACTATCCTTGGTTTATTGGAGGTGACTCTCTTCATAGTCTGAAGACAACTAAAGCAATTCCAGACATAACATGTTCAGCTTAACAAAAATGACACCTCCTTCTCTGTGAGTATTTTATTAGTAGATTTTATTTCCAGTCTCATTGTCTAGGACTGGGCCACACTCAACCTATCTTTGGTAAGGGAGATGGAACCATCATGGTTGGCTTAGACCAAGCATGATTCACACCCTCTAGAACTGAGGAGGAGGTTATCTTCCCTCACCACATTAAAGGGTGAGCACCAGAACAAATTTGGGCTTGGCCGTTGAGGAAGATGGAGAGAGTTGGGGGCACAGAAGGGAAAAACTGAGCCTTGGATCGGTGACTCTTAGTTTTGGCCAGAGTTACTGACCTACTGACCTACCTACCTACCTGCCTTTTTGTTCTTGACTGTATGTCATATTTCCATTAATAGAGAGAGTATAAACCCTTGCTGGCAGGAACCTTGTTGATTTTTCTATTCGCCAGCCTCAGGCAGATAGTAGACACTTCATAAACATTTGTTATTAATGATGATGATATATGAAAATTACTGCAGATATCACATAGCAGTAGAGTTTGCACATTTCTTTTTTTGAGAGTTGTAAGAAACTTTAGGAAACATAATATTATGATTTTTTAAGCGATTCTTCAAGTGTTACTCTGAAATTCATTATGAGAGAAAGATCAAGGAGGAAATACTACAGAGAAATAAAAGTATGCCTTTGTCTTGTGAGAGGAAGCCAGAAGAAAAAATAACCAACATACATCTAAAGCAATATATATACACACAGACTTTTTTTTCTGGTTGAACTTTCACTTCCTGCTTTACCAAAGTAATCTACACTGAGAATTTCCCCCCTATATTAAAGCATTTTTATAGTTTGGTTAACCGAACAAATCAATAGTGGCACCCAGTGGCTGGAAGGGTTAATCAGGGAACAGCAATTTCTTTTTGCATCTCTGTTCTACCAGCCATAGCCAGATTTAAAAATTAAACCACTGAGTCAAGCCTTTGAAGAAAATGTCTGTTTAAGCTTAGACTCTGGCAGCATTTTGTTTCCCACGCCGGCTTTTCCCTTAGCAGCAGAGACCTCCATCCCAGAGCCCAAAACTGGGGGGTGAGAAAACCTCTGTCATCTGGCGCGGTTACAGGGATTGTTAAAAGCTTATTCATTCTATGTCCTCTCTAGAACTGAACGGGTGCAATTATGTGAATTGCTGAAGTCCCAGGTCTTTCCTCCACAGGATATTCACCCTCACCCCAAAGATGCTGATGTCTAGTTCTTACTGGTTTTCAGGAGTCAAGTGATCCAGAAGAAACTTAAACCTTTGCTGGTTAACAGGATAACCAATTAACCAAACCAGTGAGAAGGAACATGAAAATACTTGTGTCTAGCTTTGTAGTTTCATCTTCATCCTTCCAACAGTTAGCCAGGAGAACATATGACTTAGACCAGGCCGGTAAGTACTCATTCACCAGTCTTTGCAGAGTTCTAAGTCCTATTTATTAAGCTGTGTTGACTGTGCTTTGGACTCAGAAGGGAAGGTAGGCCCACGTTATACCCTGACATAGGGAATGAATTCTTTTCTGTTCCAAACAAGCTGGAAGGTCCCCATGGCAGAGGTCATTAGTTGTCCGTAAATAGCTCTTTCCCCCAATATTTATAAGTAATAGAATTTTAGCTGTGCATATAGCCTCTTGGAGAAAAAAGCAACTCTATTTTCTAGCCTCCTTTGCAGCTAGATGTGGCCATGTCACTAAGTTCTGGTCAATGGAATATATGTGGAAGTCTTCATGCAAATTCTGGGAAGTGGGAAGCGTTCTTAAAAAGAGTGGTCTTGCCCATATTTCCCTGTCACTTCTAATGTTTGCTTGGAATCTAGTCCTGATGACTGGAGCTCAGGCAGCCATCTTGGACTGCGAGGTGGCATAGAATGGTCAACTACCAAGACAGAAGAAACTTGGGTCCCTGAGTGCCATATCAGTTCTGTGCACCTTAGGGACAGGCTTTTTCTCCTAGTACTTTCCTACTCAAAATGTGGTCTTGGACCAGCAAAATCAGGTTAGCAAGCCTGTGGGTGATTCAGATGCACTTTATGGTTTAAGAACCACTGCTCTATACTATTAAAGCATTTTCCTATTTTTTTTCCTATTATGGTATTTTTCATCAATTTTTCCTCCAAAATCTATTAAGAATAAGTGTTTAGAACTAGGACATCCTAACAATCCTTTTGTCTTTTCTTCTACCAATTTCCCCTTACCTAAATTAAGAGGAGATATAATCAACATCAATACAATTATGAAAATATATAAATTATGTATGAATGAGGGCAGGACTCCTTAAGCATAAAATTTAGGCTAAGCAAGAGCAAGAACTGGCACTATAAGCTAAAAATGTTCAAGGATAAACAACTTGAATTCATAGAGGACAGTGTGATGGTTAATTGTAAGTATCAACTTGACTGGACAACATGTGCATAGATACTTGGCCAAACATTATTTCAGGTGTGTCTGTGAAGGTGTTTCTAGATGAGATTAACATTTGAATAGGTAGACTGAGTAAAGCAGATTGTGCCCCCTCTAATATGGATAAGACTCACCCAATCGGTTGAAGGCTTGAGTAGAACAAAAATACTGACCCTCCTGGGAGTAAAGGGGAACTCTTCCTGCCTGATTACCTTCAAACTGGGAAGTCAGTTTTTTTCCCATCTTCGAACTTGGACTGAAACATTGACTCTCTTCGAGTCTTGAGCCTGAAGTCAGGAGAGCCCATGATAGTCTGATCTACTGTCCTTGTCATTACTATGAATCATTATCCACATAAAGAGATGAAGAGGGGTGTGGCAGCCGATCTCCAAGATGGCGCCAATGAGCCATGCCTCCTAGTATTTTGTTGCTGTGCAATCTCCTCCCACACAGAATCAGGGTGGATCTACTCTGAATTTGTTGTGACTGATAGTCTCCTGCAGATGTGCTGGAATGTGACTTTTGAGGTCAGTTATAACAGGAATTACACCTTTCAATTTACTCTCTTGGATCGCTTGCTCTGGGGGAAACCAGCCACCATGTCGTAAGGACATTCAAGCAACCTTGTGGAGAGATCCACATGGAGAAAGGAACCAGTTTGCCAGCACCATCTTGCCACCATGGAAGTGTCTTCTAGGTCCCCGACTTTAAGTCTACTACCTGAAGCCCCAGACATCATAGTGCAGAGACGAGCCGTCTCCACTGTACCTTACCTGAATTCCTGACCCACAGAAATCGAGACATAACTTCTTATTGTTTTTAAGCCACTACATTTTGCATTTACTTGTTATGCAGCATTTAGGATTACTTTTTATGGGGGGTGAGTTCCCTCAGAGCTCAGTCACAGCTCAATGAAGGTTAATAGCATGCCTAGAGGGGACATGTCTCCTCCAGTCAAACAAGAGGAGGAGGTCACAAAAGGACCATCTATTCCCCTTAAATAAGTTCCTATTACCATGGTATTAGGCTGACTTTTTTTTTTTACCATTTTTTTAAACAGGAAGAGCTGCATCAGTACCTTTATCTTGTTGTATTTTTAAAAAGATTTTATTTCTTTGTTTTTAGAGAGAGAGCAAGGGAGGGAGAAAGAGAGAAAGACGGGGAGAGAAACAGGGAACAGTTACCTCTGGCACACCCCCAACTGGGGACCTGGCCTACAATCTAGGCCTGTGCCCTGACTGGGAATCAAACTGGTGACCTTTCGGTTTGCATGCTGATGCTCAGTCCACTGAGCCACATCAGCCAGGTCTAGGCTGACTTTTTAAAATTTGAGTTTCACAGAAGGTTTTAAGATCTTGTCTAAATAAGAAAACCTGAAGTTACTTGAAAACTAATTCATAATTAACTTTTAGTCTCAGGAGAACAAAGCCCTGGATTTGAGTTTGCATCAGTTAGAATTAGGTTTTGGTATAAGAGACTGGAAACTCTAAATAATAGTGGCTTAAGAAAGAGAGAAGTTTATTTCTCTCAAACATAAAAGAAGCCCAGAGTAGGCAGTCCAGAACTGGTAGTATAATTTCACAAAATTGTCAGAGACTCAAGCTCCTTCAGTCTTAGGGCTATGACATTGTCAGCATGGGTTGTATCTCATGGCCCAAGATGGCTGCAGGCACTCCATTCAGTATGTTTGCATTCCAGCCAGCAGGGAGAAGAAAGGGGTGAAAAAGGACACACAATCTCTATTTAAGGATACTTTCTGGAAATTATACCTGAAAGCAAAAATTGCATTTCTGCTTATATCCCATTGGCCAGAATTTAGCCTCATGGTCACATTCAGCTACAAGAGAGGTGGGGATGCATAGACTTTGCTTCGATAGCTATATTTTCAGAATAGATATTGGGGGACTCAGAGTTCATATTCTCACATTGTTTCAGTCGGGGTTAGTTTCAACTGAGTGTGATTGAAAACAAATAACGGTGGCTTAAACAGGAAAGAAGTCTAGTCATATAAAAGTCTGGAGGAAGGCAATCCAAGACTAGTATGGTAGCTCTTCTCTATGAAATGTTCCTAGATCCACCCCTCTGTCACCTTTATCTTATCTGTGGTGTGTGTCCTCCATTTCTAAAGTCATCTTGTAGTTCAACATGGCTGCTCAAGCTCCAGCCAGGATTTGTTACATAATTCGTGGAGCCTGGTGCAAAATGAAAATGCAGGGTTCCTTGTTCAAAACAGTGTTCAGGATTTCCAGACAGCCACAGCAAAGCATTGAACCAAATGCAGCATCCCTCTGAGTGTTGGACACTGTGCAGCTGCTTAGGTCGCACACCCAGGGAGCCAGCCCTGCCTTTTCAACCAGAAAGGAGAAAGGAACAATGATTTTTGTGGCTGCGACATGCAGCCACAGGTCATACCTTGCAGAGCACCTTCTACAGAAACAAAGGAAAAATATGCTCAGTAATATTGTTTTTGCCTGTCCAGCATCCATTCCCCCTCCCTTTGATAATACTATCTCTTCCATTTATCTATCACTTCAAAACAAACTACCCTAAAACTTAGTGGCATAAAATAACCAAAATAACAGCTCATGGATTCTGTCAGTTAGTAATTTGGCAAGGGTATGGGTGGTACAATTCGTCTCTCCTCCATGAGGTCTGGGATCTCAGCTGGGAAGAGTCAAATAGCTGCGGCTGGAGGACCCACTTCCAAGATGTCTTCTTCCCTGCCATGGCTGGCACCTGGGCCAGGATGGCTGCAGGTCAGAGTCAGCAGTGACTATTGATGGACCACTAAGATGACAATCTCCGGCTAGAAGGATATATTAGTTTCCCAGGGCTGTCTTAACAAAGTGCCACGAACTGGGTGGTTTAAACAACAGATATTTATTATCTCACAGTTCTGGAGGTTGGAAGTCTGAAATCAAAGTGTTTGCAGGGCCATGCTCACTACAAACACTCTAGGGGAGGACCTTTCTTTGTCGCTTTCCACTTCTGGTAACCCCAGGTATTCCTTGGCTTATAGATATATCTATCCAATTTCTGTTTCTGTCTTAGCATAGTATTCTTTCCTGTGTCTTCTCATGTGTTCTCCTTTCCTTCCGTGTGTCTGTGTCAAAATTTCCCTCTTCTTATAAGGACACCAGTCATATTCAATTAGTGCCCACCCTACACCAGTATAACATCATCTTAACTTAGCTAGTCACAGTTGCAATGACCCTTCATTTAAATAAGGTCACATTCGAGGTACTGGGGGTTAGGACTTCAACATATCTTTTTAGGAGGACTCAATTTAACCCATAACAAAAGACTTTTACATGATGACTCAGACACTAAGAGCTAGTGCCCCCCTCCCCTCGACAAGGCAGTATCTACATGGCTTTTTGTTATCCAGCTTTGGAAGTCATGGAGTGTCACTTCTGCTATTGGTTGAAATAGTCAGAAGCTCATCCATCAAGGGCAGGTGTCCTAGCCGGCTCAGGCTGCCATAACAAAATACCAGACTGGGTGGTTTAAACAACAAACATTTGTTTTCTCACAATTCTGGAGGCTGGAAGTCAAGATCAAGGTGCTGGCAAATTAGGTTCCTGGTGAGGCTTCTCTTCCTGGTTTAGAGGTGGCCGCTTTCTCGCAGTGTCCTGATGCAATCTTTCCTGTCCATGTAGAGAGCTCTCTGGTGTCCCTTCCTCTTCTTATAAGAACACGAGTCCTATAGGATTAGGGCCCCACCCATCTGACCTCATTTAACCTTAATTATCTCCCTAGAGGTCCCATCTCCAAATATAGTCACATTGGGAGTTAAGGTTTCAACCTATGAATTTGGCAGCAGTGGCAGGGACACATCAGCTACCTATATCTATACCAGAGGGTTCACCAGTTAGCACTGAAACCTGTTAGAAATTAGTTTCATTGATAAAAACCAGTAATATTCAAGAAATGGGGATTGGCTAGAAATATTGTACCAGCACCTGTTCCACTGCCTGAATGGAGTTATGATTCTGACGAGCCCTGGAGCCGAAAACCCTTGGCTGTGGCATCCCAGGCCGTGACCTTTGTTTACTCCTGTGGCCTGCTGCCTAACAGAGGACATTGTGCCTGTTCTAATCTGGGGGGTGGTTGAATCCTGCCACTCAAATATTGTCACTTCTATACTCGGTGTACCTTTCAGCCAAGGTACTTGTTGGTATGCCTAAGGGCAGAGACCTGGCACTTCACCGAGTTACAAGAACAGATTGCATAACTGGTTTTTGTGCCTGCTTGTCATAAATGTTTTTATCTGTGAATTCTGATTCAGTTGGAGGCTGGCTATGATTTTAAAAAATGATCCTTAACAGAACACCTGGTAGTGAGGTTGTGAGAAATGGGACTTTAGTAACCTTTACTTTGCTTTAGACCAGGACACTTAACCTGAGGTTCAAGGATAGAATTCACAGGGTCTGTGAATTTTATGGGGAAAAAATGGACATCTCCATTTTTTCACTAGCCTCTGACTAAAATTTAGCATTTCCTTCAATTACAAACAGGCAATAAACCTCAGTATTAGCAGTAGCTTCAACTTTGTCACCAATTGAAATCACATTCCCATTGTTGCAGGTATCTTGAAATATCACATGTGCTCATTAACACAAGTGATGGGCATTTAAATCTACCACAGGATCTTATTACTTAATGATTTAAAAAGCACAGAAATATCTGTATCACAATTTTTAAAAAATAATTTGATGAGAATTTCAACATTGTTCATTTCCCTTGTGAACCAATGTATTTAATTTATGGCTAAGGACCTCTATTCTGGAACCTTCTGGTGTTCGCCAGATAGTCTCAATATATGATGTACTCTCAAGGTCAGGCTTGTCATTAAAATGGCAGTGATTGGAAACCTGTGTTTCAAATTGTCTCTTGATATTTTCAATTTGGAGGTGACTTCACCTCAGATCTGATTAGATTATGGTTGTTTTGGCCTCATAATGTGGCTGACAAAGAGCTCACACTGGAAGAAACATCTGCTCTGTCTCCATCTTGTTCAGGCGTGCTTGTGTTATTAGTATTATTTTTAACACATGGTTTCTTTGCAGGAATCTTTTAAGCCCTATGGCTCATTTGGGAGTTAAGTTAAAACTAGGTCACATGATCAGTAAATCCACATCCCTAGGCACCTGTAAGCTTCAATGTGTCACCATTTGCTGACAGCGGAGGAGGGAACAGGCTCCTACTCTTCTCCCGAAATCACGTGGGTGCTTCCCGTGACCACAACTCACAGTTGTACTGACCAGGTAAGGGCATTCACAGATGGCAATCTGCATGGTAGACTGAGAGACTAGTCACATTGACTTTAATCTACAAATAAAAAGGAAATTAATTTTCATTAATATTTACATTATGACTTTATATATATATATCTTTTATCCTAAAAAAATGAGAGAAGTTGAAGTTGTAAAATTGTCGACGCACCCCAGTGGAGAGTTGGAGATCATGACTCTGTAGCATAAGCCTCCAGTGTTAGCATTTTTGGGTAGTCAAATGACATAAAAAATTCAAGTGGCATTTACTAAAGCCCCTAAGTCATATTCGCCCATGCATTTGTTTTGTTCATTCATTCATTTATTCATTCATTCAACAAGTATTAAGAACTGGTCCATGTCAGATTCTGCTAGGTACTCAGATTCAAAGATGAATAGTCTACATTGTCCACCCTCTTTGACCACAGTTCAAGGGGACATGGGCAATGAACCGTCCTGGGACATTGGGAGAAATGTGCCTATGTACGTGGGGAGGGGCTAGGGACACAGGGGTCAGGAGGACCGCTGGCTTGTCTGGAAATTACCCTTGGTCCGGATAGAGGAGATATGTTGAGGTGAGATAAGGAAGTTGGAGAGGGCCTGTCAGGCTCCCAAAAGGAGCTCACAGTGGGGGTTGGGGCAGTTGTTTATCATTGTTGGTGGGCATGTGGATGAGTAAGAGGCAGAAAGGTGGTGACAAAGCATGAGCCACAGGGTCTTGTACTCCTTTGGATGACTTTTGATTATATCATGGAGCAAAGGGATGGATTTTTTGGATGCAGTTTTCGGGTTTTTTTTTTTAACCACGGACAGAACTTGTTACTTATTTCAACCTGTTGAGATATTTTCCCATCCTGGTTAGTCCTACATTTATGCCACGAAAGTTGTAGAATGAGACCGATACCTAAAGTAAATCACTAAAGGCAGCCAGTTCCACAGATGGGAAATGTGTCAGGTGACAGACTCTTATCTGCACTACAGCCCTGGGGTGGGGGTAAGGAAAGAACAGCTGAATCACACTTGCTCTCCATTCTGGTGTCATTTTGACGTTAAATAAACCACTGATAGAGATACTATACGAGTGAAAATCTCTGGCCATAAAACATGCCATGCCATACTCTGAGGCAACGGCAAAATACATCCCTATAAACAAGGAAACGGAATCTGTGTCATCTAATTATACCCCAGCAAGTTCTTGTTCAATAAAACAATGAACCTTGCCAATCAGCAGTTTCCTTTTCATACATGACAGCGGCTGTACCCAGACATTTGGAATCTCACACTAGAGAGATTCCGAGATCATTTGATGACGAGAGTTTGAACTTTGATGATTCTTTTGCCTTTTCAGTATGATAAAATAGGCCTAGATATTTTTGCCTTCCCAAGTATGCATGGGGATGTGACTGCTGGTGGAGGAAGGCAGAGGTGGGAGGCAGGCCTTTTCATCTTTGCATGGGAAATCGGAATTCAGGCCAGTGTGTAGTCAGCTTTATTATCACCTTCTGGACGCCTCTGGTTTAAGAAGTTTGCTGCAGCCCAAACTCTTTCTCAATTTATTAGATTTCTCACGGTGTCCAAATACCTCAATGCCCTCTTCCTGGCCACAGCTCATCAGGGGGCCTGTGACC
>PVJD01018369.1:0-14645 GCA_004026545.1 Mormoops blainvillei | reverse complement strand
CGCCCTGTGAACATTTCTGCCGTCCCTCCCAGCCACTGTGGGGGACTCTGCCCTTTGCAACCGCGTATTTTTGTTAGTGGCCCCCCGTGGACTGTTACAACACCGTGGACCCCTGTGCTTGCTTTTCTTTTAGGTTCCATGTCCTTTCTGCCCAGCCTCACCCATCAGAATTCTTTGGATGTCTAGATATTAATTCCTAGGTTTTAGACATTGCGATTAGCTTTCCTTAGTCAGTCACCTGACTATTAACGGTTTGCAGGGTCTCTTTCAATGTCATTTTTGAAAATTTCAAACCTGTGAATTTTTCTCAGTGTGATTAATATTTGGGTCTTGATATTTTTCTGTACAAACACATGCACCTATTATTTCCCATTTGCTTTTTTTTACAGCTTAGGGTTAGGTCCCCGGTGACCACCTGGCCCACTGTTATGTATAGAGTGAGGTTCAAGGGTCCGGCTGACGTTTTTCTCCGTGTTCTGAGCCAGTTTTCCCAGCAGCGCCTCGTCAGCAGTGCCTTCTTTCCACGTTGTTCTATGGTTCCTCCACTATCTTGTATGCGTGCACAATTTTATTTCTGAACATTCCATTCTGTTTCTTTAATGCGAGTTGCCAGGGAGCGAGTGTTTTTATTTATGTGGCTTGGTCATACGCACATAGAGGGCGAGTTTCCCCTCACCTCCTTTACTCTTTTCCAAAACTGGCTTTGCTTTCTGTGGACTCTCTTTCTTTCATAGACATTTTAGAAGCAGCACAATAAGTTCCATTTTTAAAATCCAGCTGGAATTTTTATTGGGATTATGTTGAATTTACAGGATTTGACATCTTTCCTATGTAAATATCTATGTTTCTTGTAGTTCTTTATGTCTTACTGGAGTTTGAAAATTTTCTTTATAAAGACCTTAATTATCTATTTGTTAATTTCCACAATGTTAACAGTTTTTGTTGTGAGTGGCATCTTTTTTGTTTTTATTGCATGTGTAGAACACTATTGGTGTGTTTTTTTCCTTAAGATTTTATTTATTTATTTTCAGAGAGAGGGGAAGGGAGGGAGAGAGAAAGGGAGAGAAACATCAGTTGGTTGCCTCTCTCACACCCCCAACAAGGGACCTGGCCCGCAACCCAGGCATGTGCCCTGACTGGGATTTGAACCAGTGACCTTTCAGTTTACAGGCTGGCATTCAATTCACTGAGCCACACACCAATAGCCAGGGCACTGTTGGTTTTTGTAAATTGTTCTTATATCCAACTTTCTTGCTGAACTCTCATTTTAATTATAATAGTTTATTTATTCCATTAAGTTTTTCGTATAGATCAGCTTCTTCTGCAACTACTGACAGTTTTATCTCCTGCCAGTTCTTATACGTTATGACTTCTTCATGGCGTGTTAACAGTCTCTGTTCTCTGGTCAGACCCCGAGGCTGCAGAGGAAGCGGGGGCAGTGGAAGTGGGCGTGTTTCATCCTATGGGTCGTACCGGAAATTCCTCCCCAAGTGTGATGGGCTCGGGTACAGGCTCTGGTTATGTGGCCTTTATGAAATTGAGACCATTTCATTCTGTTCCTGTTTTTCTAGGAGTCTTTAATCATCAATAAATATTCACCTTTATCGAATTCTATTCTTTATTTGGAAGATAATCCTATAATATTTTTCTTTTATTCTACTATTATATGGAGAGACTTTCTGATAATAAGTCACCTGCAAATTCCTGAACTACGATTCCTTGATCATTCTGTTTTTCTTTTTTTATTGCACTATTGGATTGGGTTAACTTTTTTTTTAATGTTTTTCTCAATTTTTCAATTACAGTTGACATTCAGTATTACATTATTTTCAGACGTATAGCATAGTGGTTAGACATATTTATAACTTACAAAGTGAACCCCCTGTAAGTGTTGAACACATCGGAAATCACACACAGTTGTTGCAGTGTTATTGGCTGTCATTGGCTGTCATACCTGTGCTGTACCTTACATCCCCATGACAGTTTTGTAATTACCAATTTCTGCTTCTCAATCTTCACCGTTTTCACTCAGCTGCCCAGTCCCCTTCCTATCTGGCAGTCATCAGCCTGTTCTCTGTATCTATGAACCTATTTCTGTTCTATTCATTTACTTGGTTTTCTTGATTCCACATATAAGTGAAACCATACGGTATTTGCGTGATGTATTTCATTCAGTGTAATGACTGTAAGACCCATCCATTTTGTCACAAATGGTAAGGTTTCATTCTTTTAATGGCCGAGCCATATTCCGTTGTACATATGCACTATGTCTTTACCCAGTTGTCTATCAGGGGACACTTAGGTTGTTCCACACCTTGGCAGGTGAGTCCGTGTGCAGGCCCTTTGGGTGGGCACCTTGGTTTCTGTCAGACTCCCATCTCCCCTGGGTGGGTGGCATCCCCAGTGGCTTTCACAGCCAGGTATTGTGGGGTCTCCTCTTCCCGGCACTGGAACCCCAGGCTGGGGGCCCTGGTGTGGGGCTGGGACTTCTCACTCCTCAGGGGGGACCTGCGCCACCGAGATAGCCCTCCTGATTCTCAGCCACCACTCTGAATGTGGAAGCAGCTCGTCCTGTGTCTCTGCCACTTCTGCTAGTCTTGACGTGACTCCTTTTGCAGGACTTCCGTTCGCCTAGACTTCAGGCGGGTCCCAGTGACGGCGGTTCCGTAGCGTAGTTGTAATTCTGATGCGGCTGCGGGAGGAGGCGGGCACAGTGTTTGCCTGCTCTGTCGTCTTGACCTGAGCTCCGATTAGCTATGTTTTAATATATATGGTTTTAAATAAGTGATTATGTTACATAAATGTTGTCAGGTAGCTGTTATCTTGAAGAGCCTTTTTTTATTGAATATGTGGAGTCATGAGTTCAGATACTGTTGCAAAGGCCGTTGTGTTTTGTCGTTAACACGTAACTTAACCCCATCAACTTTCCTCCAGCGGACGAGCCAGACGCCCGCAGCTGGCTGGAGCAGCACGTGGTCCGTCAGTACTGGACAGCGCGCTCCTCAAGGTTTCCTCACAGTCTGCATTTGCACTCCAATTTAGCCGCTGTCTGGTAAGAGCCCTGTGTCTCATTTACTGTGTTACTTAACAGAAGAAACTCTGGCTGGGGCCTGCTGGAGCTGAGTCTCTGCTGGGCGTCCGGTTTGGGCCTAGGTTGCAGCTGGAACAGTGAACACGTGTACGGAAACCCTGCCTCCCTCCCGCCCCCTGCGGCCGGCGAGCAGACCCTTCCCCCTAACGCGGGGCGACCTGTACGGAGTGGCAGTTGGAGGCTACGTGTTTCCGGTCGGATGGGGCGCTGCTGCCCAGGGCCTCCGGCCTGAGCGGCTGCTGCTGGGCTGGTGTTTCAGGGCCCCTGTGCTGCCCCCAAAGAAGGCCTCTGCCCCGCGGACGTCCAGACAGAGGCCGGAGTGCGTGACCGCCCTCGGGTGGGGGCAGACATGTTCTAGTGGCTTCCAAGCAGATGCTGTGGAATTGTGGGAGCGGAGGAGAATGGGACATCATTGTCAGCAACTGCTGCGAACCTGAGCACAGTGACACAGTGTGTGCGGTCACCGTCCTGAGCTCTGGTGCCCCGGCTCTCAGTGGTAGCAAGGACTTCTGCATCAAGGTTTGGGACTGGACTTATAGCAGGCTCACTCCGTGCACGTCACTGGTGTTGCGGCCTCTCCCCGCAGGGACTCTGTATTTCTTCCATGCAGTGCGGACAGTAGAACTTTACTCTGGGAGGCCCGTGTCCCAGGCCAGCATCACAGATGGCCCGCACTGCCTCTGGCTGCCTTTCTTCATCACGGGCTGGGCCCCCTCAGCAGAGTGAAGTCTTCGGTGATGGGAACGGGGCTGGGCCCGTTGTGGGCACCAAGGATGCATGTCGCGCCCTCCGCTCACTGGGCTGGTGCTCTGCGGACACCGTGCTCCTTTCCTGGGCCTCCTGCGGTGCTGCACCCGAGCCTGACCTACCGGGTTCCTGCGCAGTCATTCCCTCTCACCACAGTGAGCGGGGACCATCCAGTCACCCACTGCATGGGGACGGAAAGGACACACCTGCCCGACAAGCTCAGGGGGCCCGCGTGCCGGCCTTCCAAACTCGGAGACTGAAAGCAGCCACATAGGATGATGGCCTGACATGAAAACTTAGTAACGAAAAGGAGGTCACGGTCGGCGGTCACGCCCTGGGCTGGAATCTTCCCTGACAAAGATCATTCTCCATTTAATTAAGCCTGCCCGTTGTCTTTTTACATCTAAGATAAGCTACCTTCGGAATGTCAAAGGACTTTCCTTTTTCAGGCCCCTCAAAGCAGAGGCACCGCAGCAGAGGGAGACCACAGACCCCCCCATTATTAATGTGACCGTGTTAATTGCTGGCTGTCAACTGCCCGGCCCCCACCGGTGTAGGAGACAGAGATGTCTTTCGTTTTATTTTTTCCCAGTCCCAGAGGTTCCCCTTTCCTCCCCACTGCACCCGCTTTGCCTTCTCCCGTCTCCCCGATCTATGGCCAGTGGATTTCGTGCAGCCCATTTACGTCTCCTCTCTTCACTCTGATGTCCGAAATAGAACACAAAGCTGCCATTTGCGGGAGCGCTTTCCCAGCCCGTCGAGGCTCGCCTTCCCGGCCTTGTCGCCAGCCTCAGGTTTGGACATTTCTTACGGCCAAAGCGAGCCTGGACCTAACAGCAGTGGACAAAAAGCAAAGCCCCCACGATTGGCCACACCTTTCCCCCTGCACCCTCTCTTTGTGAGACCACACAGAAGCCTCATACGTGTCACTGTGCCAGAGCTGTGCAGCTGCTAGACTGTCTCAGCCTGGGGTGGCTGGATCCTGGGGTTCTGTGGTCATAGGCAAGAAAATTTTCTTGCAAATGGACATGTATGTATGTCTAAGTGTATGTGTAGATATATAATTTGTTTTTACTTTTATTTATTGATTTTAGAGAGAGAGGAAGAAACGATTCATTTGTTCCACTCACTGACTCATTCACTGGTTGCTTCTTGTATGTGCCCTGACCAGAGATCGAACCTGAAACCTTGGCGTATTAGGAAGATGCGCTAACCAATGGAGCTACCTGGCCAAGGGCTGAAGATAGCAAAAACTATGGGGGAATAAAAAATCCATCTCACACATTTCCTAAGTTCCCCTGCCAAAAAAAGAAAAAAAAAGGGTTCTGCCCTGGCTGGTGTGGCTCAGTGGATTGAGTGCCGGCCTGCAAACTGAAAGGTTGCTGGTTTGATTCTTGGTCAGAGCATATTTCTGGGTTGCAGGCCAGGTCCCCAGCTGGGGGCGTGCGAGAGGCAACTGATCAATGTATCTCTCACACATCAATGTGTCTCCCCCTCTTTCTTCCTCTGTTCCTCTCTCTAAAACTGAATAAATCTTTTTTTTTTTTTTTAAAGCATTCACAAAGAGTTTCATGCTTCCCGTGTAGCTGTGCATGAGCTGGCCCTGTCTGGAAGAGAGGTGGGGTGTGGGCCCTCTGAATGCCAGGAAGCAGCTCACTTACTGCTCAGAGAGATGGGAGTGGCTTCATTTTCTGTAGAGCTCACTTCACCTTGACCATGAGCAGTGCCTCCATTCACAAATACCCAGCCCAGCTCACCTGGGGGGAGACTCGGGACATGCCCACCACAAACTTCCTGCCATTGAAAACCGCGACAAATCCGTCCTCCGTCTGAAGGAGAAGTTTGGCCGGTTCCTGTGCAACAGACTTAGAGAAATGCCTGCCACTCGTCCTGCCTACGGATGTCGGAGCTGGGCCTTTTTGCCTCTGCCCCCTCCCCCACCAGCCGTGGGAAGTCCAAGTACGGTTTCTGTGGACCTCGAAGACGTTAAACTGCAGCACCAGGCTGGCCAGGGAAATACAAAGTTTATGCTTTGTTGGTCTGTCCTTTGTGGGGGGAAAAGACGTTGGTGTTAATATTTGGTTTGATGTGTGATCTAAGTCAAGTACTTTCCTGAAATTTAAACTTACTGTGTTTTTCACGATGCTAATGGAATAGTTTTCAATTATTTTTTATTTTAAAAATTGAATTATTTTAATTACGTGCCTTTTGATTTTCAAAGGAAATGGATTGCTGTAAGGCAATTTATTTGATTTGCATTTCAGTGCACTCGCTGCAAAAATACCATTACCATCTTGACAAAGAAAGAAAGAAAACTGATACATAGTCTAAATGTTTACCTAAATCAGCAGTAAACGTAACAATTGGAACCGCTCTGACAGCGCCTCTCCGAGAGTGTCCGAGAGTGTCCGAGAGTATCTCGGTTGATTGGTGAAAATGAATGTAGCCTGGCACTCAGAGCCCATACTATGATCATTGGCTTGTTGGGTGCTGGTTGAACTGCCACTCAACGGCATGTATTCTTTGAGAAGTAGTGTCACTGATCGAGAAACCTTTTCACCGACCCTTGGTATTTTCTTTCTAATAGGGACCAACACTTGTACAGCAGTGACCCGTTATATGTTCCAGATGACAGGGTTTTTGTTACTGAGACACAGGTTATCCGGGAAACCCTCTGGTAAGTCCTGTCAACCTCGTCAATGGTCTAGACGACTTTATTACTGATGGGAAGAAAAGTGTCCAGGGGGTTTTCACGCGTGAACTAGAAACAGGCCGTTAGGCGTGAGCCCTAACCAGTTCCCAGGGGGCACCCAAACTTGCGCTAGGGACTCAGGAAACCCAAAGTTGGCTTTCGACCGTGGAGATTGAGATTTTGATGGGTTTACCCGTGTTCCTTTTGAATAGCTTCACACACGGGGTCAAGCGGAAGGAACGCCCACTTGAGTGTCGTTGGTAGGGCAATAACATGGGTGTCATCATTTATGGTTTTAATTTGAACATTTCACATAAACTGTCATGTGGGTGCTTGAGTGTGATATTCTTATGTTACAGAATGACATGCCTATGATTTCGTAGTAGAAGAGTTTGTAATAAAAAACGGGCATTATTTGTGCCAGACACTGTATAGGTGATTTACTTAGATGAAACCATTGCATTTCTAATGTCCAAGAGCGAAGCAAGACCCCTCGTGTGCTGCCTGCCCCGCTTGTAGTAGGCAGAGCATCCCGGTGACAGCTGCCCTGCGCCCCACTCCTGGAGACCAGGAAGCTAAGACATTAGACTGTGTTCCCGCGAAAGGACAGTTGAACAACACGGCCCGTAGAGCTGTCGCTCTCAGATCTGCAGGCTCTGGTCCCATGTGCACGGAAATGTAATGCTGACATTCTTAAAACCAGGAAGGCCTGTTTGGACCGCCTCCTATGGGAGGAAAGGTTTTGACAGCACTGTTGGCGCTCCTCTCTAAGGTGATACTGGAATATCTTGAGCGTTAATGGCAGTCAGATTCCAAGGGTGATGTCTTCTGCTTTCTAGTTAGCTGACCTCTTGGGTCTCTCCAGCTCTGAGTCTTTTATTAAAATTCTTAATCATTACTGTAGGGAATATTTTTCTATACTTCAATACACATATTTCTTACTTCATTTCAGGTTACTTTCAGGAGTCAAAAAGCTCTTTATATTTCAGTTGATAGATGGGAAGATAACTGTGCGAAACAATATTACAGTAACCCATCTGACCCATGTAAGTTAACTGTATATGTTATAATTAAGATTAAATAATGGGGTTTGTGTAAACCGTGGTTATATAACTTCAGAACATTTTTCAGTATTAAAACTAACTACTAAATATACCTAAGATCCAAAAGGGAAAATTAATTTATGCATCTTAACAGCACTCAGAGAATTCTTTCGTATTGTTTGTGGTGTTCTGTATGGTTTTAATTTGTGTTTTCTTCTTTTCACTTGTCATTCTGCATTGGGAAAGCTGTACACTGTAGTTTTTTTGCCTGTAGTGCACTTATGTGAAGTGTGTCTTTAAAAAGGATAAGCCTCGAAAAAATAAAAATACAAAAATAAAGCTATTACCATCAGATGAAAAAAAGTATAAGCCTCAGTTTCATAGTCCGTAGAAATTAATGTACACACTACCTTTTGGATCTAAAACTAAATGTCTTATTACTTTGTCATCTCCTAAGCATACTGTTCAACATCTGTCACAAAAGTGGGGGGCCGTGGATTTGAACACTCCCAGAGACTGACTGGAAATAATCTCAGTGTTCCGTTTCCCTCTTGTGACGGCCCGCAGAGCTGTTTGCGGTCGGTGCTGGAGCAGATGGCGGCGTATGGGCAGGTTGTGTTCCGGCTCCAGGAGTTCATCGACGAGGTCATGGGACACAGCTCCGAGAGCTCGCTGCCTGGGAACGGATCCAGCCACAAGAAGCTGACTGAAGCCCCCTTTCGAACTTACCAGGCTTTCATGTGGGCCCTGTACAAATACTTTATTACTTTCAAAGAAGAGCTTACGGAAATTGAGAAGTGCATCATCAATAACGGTATTTGTGTTTTTCCTCTTTCACACTCATAAGATACATAACTCATACTTTGAATGCCGTTTAAGTTATTGATTGATAGAAGGGTTGAAAATTACATGGCAAATAAGTAATTGTCATGAATACATTTATTTTTTAAATAGTTATTATTTTTTATCCTTACCTGAGGACATTTTTTCACTGCTTTTAGAGAGAGAGAGAGAGAAACGTAGATCAGCTGCGTTCCATACGTGCCCCTACTGGGGACACAACCCGGGTACATGCCCTGACTGGGAATTGAACCCGCAGCCTTTTGGTGCACAGGATGATGCTCAAACCAGCTGAGCTACACTGACCAGGACTAAAATTGTTTTAAATTTACATTTTAAACTATTCAGATCTTTAAAAATCCAAACAGTAACGAAAGACGATGAAAATATTTCTGCACTGACCAGTGTGGCTCAGTCGGTTGGAATGTTGTCCCCTGGGCAGAAGGGTTGTGGGTTCAATTCCCAGCGAGGACACATGCCTAGGTTGCGGTTCCGTCGCAGTTCACTTCCAGTCGGGGCGCTGGTGGGAGGCAACCGACTGCTGTTTCTCTCTCACACAGATGTTTTCTCTCCCTCTCTCCCCCTCTCCCTCCATTCCTTCCCCCCTTAGTAAAATCAATAAGCATGTCCTCAGGTGAGGATAAAAATAAAAGAAAATTTTTCTTCCTGCCCCACTTCTCCAGGCGCGCACCTAGTTCCTCTCCCCAGAGGCAGCGGAGTGGTAGTCTCTTACACACACTCCCAGAAATAATTTAGACAGCGCAGCCAGTGCACAGTCACGCGTGCAAACCTAGAAGCCTACTACCTGCTCCCTTCCAACTGGCTTTTGATTTAGCTTTTGAGGATCATTACCTTATAAGTATACAAAGAGCCTTCTCATTCTTTTTCGCAAGTGCAGTGTTTGCTGTGTGGGCGTGTCACAGACCAGTCCCCTGGTGGTGGACCGTTAGGCCGTTTCTGATGTCCTCAGTGCTGCCGCGGTAGCCACTGCCATGTCGTTCACTGTACGTGGGCAGCGAGCTCTCTGTAGCGTAAGTTCTTAAGAAGTGGGAGCACTGCCACCCTGGCTGGCGTGGCTCAGTGGACTGAGCACCAGCCTGTGAATCAAAAGGTCACAGGTTCGATTCCCAGTCAGGGCACGTGCCCGGGCTGCGGGCTTTGTGCAAGAGGCAGTGTATCTCACGCATCAGTGTTTCTTTCCCTCTCTTTCTCCCTCCCTTCCCCTCTAAAAATAAATAAATCTTTCAAAAAAAAAAGAGAATGGGAGTGCTGAGCAGAGGTGAAGGCGACGGCCGGGGGGACTGGGTCGGTGCCGCTGCATTGTTGGGCAGGAGCAGGCGAGCGGCTCGTCACCCTTGCAGGCAGCATCTAACCCAGCTTTGTGACCTTCACCAGTGTGACCGGTGGCCCAGTGCTCGTTTCTTCCTCCTCCACTGTGACTTTCAGCTGCTGCTCAAAGTAGTGCCGGGTCCCGTGTGCCCGTCACCTCACCTCCTGAGGGGGGACCCCACGCGTCACTACAGTCTGTTATCAAAACCAGCAGATCCGACCTGGGTGTCACTGGGTCTGCAGGCAGTTGCTTTTTTGTTGGGAGTGGGGAGTGAGATATGTGAGTCGTTCTGTGACGTGTAGTCGCGTGTGTAGATTCCCACAGCCCCCTCCACGCTCAGGACTCAGAGCTTGCTCTCGCTGTCCCTTTGTAGCCCGTCCCCTCCCCTCCCTGCACTGAAACCGCAGCCCCGCTGCGGCCTGGGGTTTAATGTTCTTGCCCAGTGTAGCTTTACTTTGGTCGTGAGGGAGGTCGGGTGTCTTTCTCTCAATCTAAGAATCACTTGGGTTTCCTTCCCTGTCTGCTCCTGTATCCGTTGCCTTTCTGCTGAGTTGGTGTCTTTCCTCAGGAAGTACTTTCTTTAGGGACAGGAACCTGCTGTGACAGGAGATGAAAACACAGCCCCTCCTGGCGGCACTGCCTTTCCCTCGCGGCCGAGCGTTTCTGTCGTATCTGCCCGCACGGGTCTCCTGGCTGATGAGCGTGGTTCCTTTGTCCTTGCAGACACTACAGTGACTCTTGCCATCGTGGTGGACAAGCTGTCGCCCCGACTAGGTCAGCTGAAGGTTCTGCACAAAGTCTTTAGCACTGGGATAGCGGAAGTCCCGCCAGACACTCGCAACGTCGTTCGGGCATCTCACCTGCTCAACACCCTGTACAAGGCCATTCTCGAGTACGACAACGTGGGTGAAGCCTCTGAGCAAACGGTATGTGGCCACTCATCTAGTCTCAAGCCCGCGGCTCTGCCCCGCCCCGGGGGAGGGGTGGGCACAGCCCTCGAAGCGCTTCACAAAAACGGTGCTTAAGTCATGGTGTGTCAGACGCTCGTGCCGGGTTTTGAAATGAGCTTCTAAGTTATAATTGCTACGATCCCCAAAAGGATGCGGCAAGGACAAAACATAAGAGCGAGCTGTGAAAAGTACCCCGCTGCCCTCCGTAAATGGCTGCAGTAACCCTTTCTGAAGTAAAAATGCAAGTCTATGACATGAGGCGTCCGTGGCAGTCAGAGTCATAGAAACTAAGCAGGATGGTGGTTACCAGAGGCTGGGAGGTGGAGAGGTGTGTGACGAGGCTTTGTTTTGTTTTTAAAGATTTTACTTACTTATTTTTATAGAGAGGGCAAGGGAGAGAGAAAGCGAGGGAGAGAAACCTCAATGTATGGTTGCCTCTCATGCACCTCCAACTGGGGACCTGGCCCGCAACCCAGACATGTGCCCTGACTGGGAATCGAACTGGCAGCGCTTTGGTTTGCAGGCTGGTGCTTAATCCACTGAGCCACACCAGCCAGGGCAAGAGTTGCAGTTCTGAGTGTGAAAAAGTTCTGGGGAATCTGTTTTCACAAGTGTGAATATACTTAACTCGGGTACTTAAAACTGGACACTTAAAAATAGTGACAGTATATTTTATGTAACTTTTTTTTTACTACAGTTTTATAAAATACAGCGCTCCCTAGAAACTCTAATCTAGAAAGCTGCAGGTCTGCCTGGGTACGCATTTTAGGTGTGTTTCCCAGTTTGTGACTTTTGTTCCCTCACCGTTTTGGTCCTGCGGCTCAACATAAAGGAGGCTGATTTCTTTCACTGTGCAGTTTTTTTCCTACTTGGACACGTAGTAGAATGAAACCGTGTCCTCATTCTTAATAGCCGTCTTGCCGGTCGCACCATGTAGACAGGAAATCCATACCCCTGTTGTCCCTGGATAACTGTCACTCACAGGGATCCTGGTGTGGACCGCAGACACGTGCTCATCTCGTGTGTAGGCGAGTTCTTCATAAGCATCCCATAATGTAATGTTTCAGAATTTTAATTTATTCTGTTTCAAAAACCAGGAATCTGGTCACTGTGTAAAAGGCGTTTCAGAACCGCGCCAGCCTCGGTTCCCGCAGAGACGGGGCGCGCTGAGTGTGGCTGTGCCCGCTGTCCCCACAGGTCTCCCTGCTCTTCTCTCTCTGGGTGGAGACGGTGCGGCCCTACCTGCAGATCGTGGACGAGTGGATTGCGCACGGCCATCTGGGCGACTGGGCCCGGGAGTTCATCATCCAGAGGTGACTGCGGTGGCACAGAGCCCGGGGCACGCGGGGCACGTTCGTCGTCTCAGGCGCTACCGAGGGGGAGCGATTCGGCGAAGAGAGCTCCGTGGCCGCCACAGGAGACCGCAGGCCCCAAAACATCTTTTTCCCAGTTTTATGTCTGTTCACAGCTTTTCTTTGTGAATTGCCTTTTTGAATAGTGTCTCCATGAAGGGCTGGTCTGCTGAAATGCGCACTGCTTCCCATAAAAGGAGTGCAGGCGATAACCAATGGCTTCAGTTATTCCAGTGTAAAGCTTTGGTTAGACAAAAGGATGAAAATCTTGCAGAAGAGACCTCTAATATATTTATTTCTCCAAATTAACTGCCCTTGTGTTTTTTGAGTTTTGTTTTTTTTTTTCCCTAAGTCCTCACCTGAGGATATATTCATTGATTTTAGAGAGAGCGGAACTGGGGGTGCGGGAGGAGAGAGACGCAAACATTGATGTGAGAAAGAAACATCGATTGGCTGCCTCTCGTGTGTGTCCCAACCGGGACCAAACCTGCAGCCCAGGCACGTGCTCTGATCCGGAATCCAACCTCGACCTTTCGCTGCACAGGACGTTATTCCAACTACTGACCCCCATGAGCCAGCATGCGACTTCTTTTTGTTTTTTAAACTGTTCAGTTAATTGATTTTTCTGAGTAGAGTCATAGAATCTGCATCTCTGACTCTGTGAAGCGGGGCGCTCTGTTGAGGAGTGCGGTTGTACTGATAGCCGTTCACGTCTCTGGCCAGAAAGGATGCGCTCAGTCCTCAGAGCTCTGGAAGGGCGGCCCTGTTTCCAGTGCCCAGATAAAGCAGCCAGCCTTTCCCCATGTCCAGCTCGTGTCTCTCAGTCTGTCCTGTTTCATCTCTCTCACATGAGAGCTTTTATAAAAACGGGATTCTGACTCTTCTCAGGTGGCGATGAGTGTCTGTCAGTTCACCACTCCGAGCAGTGCAGTTGAGAATCTGTGTGGCGGCGGGGAAAGGTGTGAAAGTCTGGAGACTACCCTCACAGGAGATGAACAAATCATATTTTGTTTAATTCCCATTCAGGAAACTTTCTATTTAGTTAGATTTTTTACCTCTGCCATTCAGAGTGTTCATCCACGTTTCCGTGTTAAACCAAAGCCAGATAAACTACCCCGTTTTGTGTGGACATTGCTTCGTTTTAGCAATAATTGAAGTTACTGTGTCTGGGAACATCCAGTCACGTGGCTAAGGTAGAACAAACATCCTGTTGTTTTGGGAGAAACGTGAACATTTAATATTCTTTTGACTCTCTGTAGAAACAAAAATGTTCCGGTAAATCACAGAGACTTCTGGTATGCAACTTACACGCTCTACAGTGTATCAGAAAAGACAGAAAATGAAGAGAAAATGAGCGACAATGCCAGTGCGAGTTCCGGCAGTGAGCAGGGGCCCTCCAGCCGACAGCACACCATGGTGTCCTTCCTCAGGCCCGTCCTGAAGCACATCATCATGGCCGGCAAGTCCATGCAGCTGCTCAAGCACCTGCAGGCCGGGGACAGCACCGCGGGCCAGGCCACAGCCAGAGGTGGGCCCTTCCCTGCAGCACAGGGGCGCCGCTGCTCTCTTCACTCTTGTCATCCGAGATACGTAATGGTTTTGTCGTTTTTTGGTTTTGGGTTTTTTTTTTAATTTTTAGAAAGAGGGGAAGGGAGGGAGAAAGAGAGACAGAGAAACATCGATGTGAGAGAGAAACATCAATCAGTTGGTTGCCTCTTGTACACACCCCAGCTGGGGACGGAACCCACAACCCAGGCACGTGACTTGACCGGGAATCGAACCTGCGACCTTTCACTTGCAAGACTACGCCCAAACGAGGCACACCAGTAGTTTGAAAATCACCAAAGCCTTCTAGTTACAGGGAGCTTACCACCATGATCAAGTGAGAAGATCATGCTGCTTCTAATCGAAAAAAAAGTGCCCTCACTGGAAACGTCTAGTACTTGCCTTGGCTGGTGTGGCTCAGTGGATTGAGTGCTAACCTGTGACCCAAAAGGTCGCCGGTTTGAGTCCCAGTCAGGGCACATGACTGGGTGGCGGGCTAGGTCCCTAGTTGGGGGCACACGAGAGGCAACCACACATTGATGTTTCCCTCCCTCTCTCCTTCCCTTCCCCTCTCTCTAAAAATACATAAATAAAATCTTTAAAAAAGGAAAAAAAGAAAGAAACTCCTAGCTCTGTATTTGAAAGGCAGTGATAATAGGTTCCACGTGCATTTTTCTTACTTGACTCCTGACCACTGGTCCTTTAAAAATAATTCCCTAGCATATCTTGCAACAATTTGCTCTTGAAGACTATGAACCTGGCAGATAGGAATTCATTGGTGAGCAATTCAGACTTGACTGTAGATTTCAAGAAAAATCTTGATATTATTTCTGGTCTTTTTGGATGCAATTTAAACAATGTACTTTGTTTACTTTGTACAATCAACAGAGCTTTATAAATTGACTAAAGAGTTGAGAGGTATAGATGTGACCCTTCATTGTTTTGTTTGTAAATCACCTTGGTGTTAACGTTAGTTACTTTGTGTCTACTTTAATAATATTTTCACTTTGCCCTGGCTGGGCACTCAGTTGGTTAGAGCATTGTCCTGATGTGCC
>PVJD01018368.1:0-14663 GCA_004026545.1 Mormoops blainvillei | reverse complement strand
GCCTCCCACCAGGGCTGGGGTCAGGGAGAGAGGCATCCATGGGAAATGTTAAAAATTAGTGCACAGAGCTGCTCTTGGAATTCTTCATTAGCAGATGTTTAAAAGTCAGCACTCTAAAATTACTCACAGAAGCTTATAAATATGAATTTCGTATAATTCACATTTTATAAGAATTTCTATCAGCTGTATCACAGCTTGAAAAATACCAAAAATGCATTAGAAAAATCTTTCTGTTTAAAACTAGATTGATCCCACATTTACATGGCAAAAGAAGGCCATTACGCTGCAGGCAGTAAAAGCTTCATTTCAGAGAGCTTGAGAAAAAACTCAAAATAATTCATTTCTACTCAGGCCATTTGACAACTATTAGACTTTTTCTTACAAAAATAAAATGAAATTTATACCACCTGCTGCTTAAAATCTCCAATTAATGCTATAAAAATTGCCTTCATTTAAAAAGCCAATGTGTAAATTTGTGCAAGCTGGGTGCAGACATTTCTTCAAATTTACTGTAACCTTTTGCTCCTGTCTGCAGCAGGAAGCACCTTCCAGATTCCAAAAGGAAGCCAGAACTGATTTTCACCTAATTACTTAAGAGCTAAACCTATTTCTGTTCATTGGGTTCAGCTATTTAAAATCATGGTAACTCACATATAATCTACTGCTATGTGTGTTTAGTAAAAATTGTGAGAGAAGGTTATCAAAGCTTGCCAACATTCTACCTGTGAATTAAAACAAAGGTGTTTTTGCAGGAACCATGGAAGAGAAGGACGGGCGAGGGAGAAAAAGAGTGCAGTGTTCACTCTTGCCTTGCAAGACTCGTTTAAGAAGGAATCAGCGGGTGTGAGAATCACCACCTTCGAGCAATTTTAGAGTGAGAAAGTGCAGGTCTTTTATCTCTTCCTTCCCACCCTGATGGTCAGATTAATGAGAATTTCCAAGGGGATAGCCACTGGACATCTCTGACATGCCCCCTTCTGGTTGTCATATTAATCTGGGGGCAGCCAGCCATGAACACTGGGCAGGCGGGGTCACCTGAAAAATGGGCAGGTGGGGTCATTTGCAGCCTGTGCAGACAGCAAAACCAGCAGGGCCAGTTCTCCTGTCATTCTGTCCTCCTGCCCAGCCGGTTATCAGGGCAGGAGCTAGTGTGCAAAGAGTGGCCAGAATTTGGGGGCTATCGTGGTCAGCCGTTGGAACAGAGCAGGGAAGCCCTGGCATATGGGAACCGTGGTGTAGCTATGGCCCCGGCGCCCTGCTTGCCGCTCAGGCTCTCCAGCATAGTCCCCTTGACGTGTGCTGCCTCGTCTCCCACTGCTCATCAGTGTGAATCCAAGAAGCTCGGCTTCTTTAGTTAAGTCCCTTGATGACTCCTGCTTCTTCAAGGCCCCCTCCCTGTTTTTAATTCTTGCCTGGAATGTTCTGCTCCTCCATTTCTCTTTTCCATGTCTGCAGACTTAAAGTCCCACAGAAGTACAGCTGTGCCCAGGAAACTTTATAATCCTTACTCTCTGTTGCCTTTACTCTCACATTTACTCAATGAGTCATACATAACACTGGCATCATGTATAGAGGTTTGTTTTCAAAAATGTGTTTATGCTGGCCCTGGCCAGCTAGCTCAGTTAGAGTGTCATCCTGAAACTCCAAGGTCGTGGGGTCTGATCCCCAGTCAGGGCACATACAAGAAACAGGTAATGAATGCAGAAATAAATGGACCCAAAAAGTGACGTTTCTTTCTTTCCCTTTCCTTTCTCTCTTTCTCTAAAATCAAATTTTAAAAGATGCATCCATGCTACTTACTGCTTATTTAAAACAGTGCCTCTCTCTGGTGTTCTGTGGCTACCCTACCATCTGCTCAGATGCTACCCCCATGATTTTTGTGATAGCTCTGACTGCTTTTTTCTCCTCTACATTTCTGTTCCTTCTCAGTCTGAGAAGAAAGATCAACTTCCTTCTCTAAGTGTAGTGTCCCCCAGAGTCGCCTCATAGGTGCTCCCTTTTGCCCTCTGGCCTCCAGGCTCCCAGGACCAGCCCCGCATCCCAACCATCTCCTGCACACCTTGTCTGATGTCATAAAATTCTAAAACTTAAAAGATTCTAGAACAAACCCTTTCTTTGTGGACCCCTCCAATGCATCTTCCTGGTATATTCCCCTCAGGTACCTAAGTGAGAAACCTCTGAGTCATCTTTCATCTGTGTGTCTTCCTTGGCACGTCCCACAGAAGGCTGTTAGTCCACTCACCGCATAGCTCTGGGATCATTTCTACCTCCAGGCCCAACTGCCATTGCCCTTGGCCGTGTCCTCTCTGCCCAAGAGCAGTCTTGCCTCAGGGGCTCTCAGCTTCCTGTCTTGTTCCCCTTAAATCTGCTCTTGACAGTGGCAATTTATTATTTGAAATGCAAATATAATCATGAGTCTGCCTGAGCAACTTCGGGGGTTTCTTGTTCACTGGAATGGGCCCTGTGTCTTTCTCATAGCCTGTGAGTCTTGCCAGGCCTGCTGTAGGCCCCCGGCAGGGGCGGCGCTGCCACTGTGCTTGTGAGTGCATTGCAAGGGCCTGCTCAGATTTCAGTTTCTTTGTGGACTCCTCATTGAGCCTTCAGTCAGAGACGTCACTCCTTTTTAAGGCTACTATGAGCCCTTTGTACAGTCTGCACTGTGGTATCTGCTATATAAATTGTTATTTATTATGAATGTGATCTATTTGAAGCCAATTTCTATGTCTTTTGTTTATCTTTGTATCCTGAATACTAGCATAATACATGGATCATGGAGAGTGGGTATCAATGAAAGTTTGTAAACCAATTAATATTTGCTTCCAGTTAGAATACCAATCCACTACTGGGAAAAACATTACTTATGAAACTCCTTTTTACCCTTATACAGTGCTGAGCACACATGTGGCAAAGTGTGTTCACTTTGCCTAATCTGTGATTAAGACTATGAGTAAGGGAAAGTGGGGGAGTAGGGGACAGCTGTGTGGCTGGCGCTTTGGATGTAAATGCTTCACACTGGTGTGTGGTAGCGCATGGAGACTTGACTGCATTTTGATTGGGTGAATATGCTGTTTTTACTGCTCTGATATTAATGGAAGCACATGATTTTAAAGCAAGGAATCAACTGCCAGGATTTTTTTGGAATGTTTATTTAGGTTAAGTTAGGTGGTCCAATTAAAAAAGAAAAAGGAGGCTCGGGCCTACCAAAGAGCTATAGTCTCATGGATAGTCTTGTGTGCATGCGTCTGTGCGTCTGTAATGGTACAGGCCACACTCCTAGCTAAGACTCTCTCTGTGTCATGTGTAGAATATGTGTAAATCATGGGCTTGTCAGTGTCAGAGATCCCATGCCATTTAAATGAGTGAAATAATCTGACTCATTGTATTGAAGGCTGGTTGGGAAGGGGAGCCAGTTAGTATATTCAGTAAGTTCACTGACTTAGTAAACATGTTAGCACTCACTTCTTAGTACTAATTTGTGAACCCTCTATCCATCTTTATATGGATATGTCTTCATCTATCTACCTATCTGTCTATCTATAGATATGCACACATATTTATGTGTGTGTATTTATTCAGTTAACTTGAGCGATTTTCCATATCAGAAACAGATTTATTTATTGATTTCTCTCTACTGCCTATTCTAGATTAATCACACCTAATAAATTGTTCAACAAGCAGCAGATGCTCAAGAATTACTGACAACACAGTTACCTTTGTATAATTAATTGAAATATAACATTAAGTTCCATTTTTAAAATTAAATAAAGGTGCCCAGAGTCCCACAGCAGCTACACATTTCCACATTTTTACTGGGGTACGAGCTCAGCAACCATTTTTTAAAATCTGCGAGTGACTCCCAAGGTGGAGGAGACTTGAGAGCAGGAAGGTATTTATTACTTAAAATAAGTGTCTTTATTCCCAATGCTCCCTACGCCATCTCCTTCATAGCCCCAAGAGGAGTATTTCTAAAGCACATATCTGGTGAAATATCCATTTTTTTTATTGGCTAATTTCATAATTCTGAGTTCCAACCAAGATGGAGGCATAGGTAGGTAAGTTTTGCTTCCTTGCACAACCAAAAGAAGGATAACAAACCATTTAAAAACAAAAACAACTAGAACCGCCAGAAAATCATACTGCATGGAAGTCCAACAACCAAGGAGTTAAAGAAGGAACATTCATCCAGACTGGTAGGAGGTTTGGAACCGGGGAGCCGGGGTGGAGAGGACGCATGGCAAGGTGGTGGCTACCTGAATGTGGCTGGTGAGGCAGCAGCTGTCGGACAGGGATATCCCACATTCGTCTGCGGATAAGCTGGGAGGAACAACTGGAGTCCAAGACACACTTGGACCAGGATTCCAGCTTGGGAAACTAAAGCCTCAAAACCTCTGGCTGTAAAAATCTGTGGGGGTTGTGGCAGCGGGAGAAACTCCCAGTCTCACAGGAGAGTCTTTTGGAGAGACCCGTGAGGTCCTGAAACATACACAAACCTACCCATCTAGGAATCAGCACCCGAAAGGGCACAGTCCACTTGTGGGAAGTGAGGGAAGTGATGGAAAGTGGAGTGATAGCAGAGCAAGCCAGCAAGAGGCATTCTTCCCTCTCTGACCTCTCCTCCACATACAACACCACAACTCAGCTGAAGTGGGTTGCCCTGTCCTGACAAATACCTAAGGCTCCACCCTTAGGTATTACAATGTAACAGGTGCACTGAGATGAAGAACTGTGGCTCAAATGAAAGAACAGATACAACTCCAGAAAAAGAACTAAGTGACAAGGAGATGACAACCTGTCAGATGCAGAGTTCAAAACATTGGCAATCAGGATGCTCACAGAAATGGCTGAGTATGGTCACAATATAACGGAAGAAGTGAAGGCTCTACAAGGGAAATAAAGGAAAATAAATAGGGAATGAACAGTGAAGGGAAGGAAACCAGGACTCAAATTAATGATTTGGAACAAAAGGAATAAATACACATTCAACTGGAACAGAGTGGAGAAACAAGAATTCAGAAAAATGAGGAGAGGCTCTGGAATCTCTGAGACAACTTTAAACATTCCAACATCCAAATCATAAGGGTTCCAGAAGGAGAAGAGGAAGAGCAAGAAATTGAAAGCTCATTTGAACAAATAATGAAGGAAAAACTTCCCCAATCTGATGAAGGAAATAGACATGCAAGTCCAGGATGCTCAGAAACCCTGAAGAATCTGGATCCAAGAAGAAACACACCAGGGCATATCATAATTAAGTTACCCAAGATTAAAGATAAGGAGAGAATCTTAAAAGCAGCAAGAGAAAAGGAGACAGTTACCTACAAAGGAGTTCCCTTAAGACTATCAGCTGATTTCTGACAAGAAACCTTACAGGCAAGAAGGGGCTGGAAAGAAGTGTTCAAAGTCATGGAAGCCAAGGACCTACATCCAAGATTACTCTATCCCATAAAACTATCATTTCAAATGGAAGGGCAACTAAAGTGCTTCCCAGATAAAGTAAAGTTAAAGGAGTTCATCATCACCAAGCCCTTATAATATGAAATGTTAAAGGGACTTGTCTAAGATAAAGAAGAAGGTAAAAAATAATGAACAGTAAAATGACAACAAACTCACAACTATCAACAATGAAACTTAAAAAAACAAAAACAAATTCTAAGCGAACAGTTAGAACTGGAACAGAATCACAGAAATGGAGATCACCTGGAGGGTTACCTTTGGGGTGGGGGAGAAGGAGAATGGGGGAAAAAGGTACAGCGCATAAGAAGTATAATTAGTAGGCACAAAATAGACAGGGGAAGCTGAGAATAGTACAGGAAACGGAGAAGCCGAAGAGCTTATATGTGTAACCCATGGACGTGAACTAATGGTGGGGGGAATGCTTGGAGGGGGGTGCATGGGGGAGGGGGAGAAAGGGGAGAAAAAAATGGAACAACTGTAATAGTATAATCAATCAAATATACTTTAAAAATTTCATAGTTCTTTTAGATGCTAAGAATACAAAGATGAACAAGATGTGATCTGATGCATGGTCAGATGAGCTAATTAGCCTGTAGTCTGGGTGGTAAGTGCTACCTATGACAGAGGCAGGTCCAGGGGACTATGAGAAATCACAGAAGGGAGATAACTGAAACCAGACTGAGAGGCCTGCACGACCCTGCTGGAGGAGAGGAGTTTTGAGGGAAGAGCGAGGCTGTTGTGAGTGGCTCCCTGTCATCTATAGGACCACGTTCCTGAGAGGGGCTTACATGATCTTTCTTACCTCCTAGTTTCTGCCACTTCCTCAGTATCAAGCATCAGTACACACCACACACACATACGTACAAACATGTGCATGGGCTTATACATTCACACACACACTCTCCAAATGCTGTAGGCAAAGACAACCGAGCAGGTCATATTAGTAGACTCAAATCTCATTGTTTTCTTTAAAATAGTACTTTACCCTTGATATCTCTAATTGTTCACCCACAAGTTCTGCTTCAATATATTAAAATCATTTTTCAGTTCTCAACTTACCATTGAAAATGCACTGCCAAAGATTGTCCTTGACCCCCTGCAGTTTAAATCCAATTGTGTCTTTATAGCTTTATCTTGCTTGGCCTCGTTGCCCTAGGGAGGTGCCTCTGTCACTTAACACTTTTATAATTTTGGACAAGCTACTTAAATTATCTCTGCCTCAATTTCCTTAACTATAAAATGAGATGATAGTGTAATCATCATCATCATGACCCTGTAAGTATTAGTTGAGTTAACATATGCAAAGTGACTATGTACAAACCAAGCATACTAAAGTGTTATTGTTATTTAACTCTACTGATCACTTAAAAAAAAAATCTCTGCGTTGGTAATTTTGACAGTCCTCTTTGTTTTTGCCCTGCTTCTCTGTGTCTTTCAGCCTTCTTCATCGACCTCTCTTATTTATTCTGCCTACCCTTATATGTTAGTCTTAGGGTTTGTCCCTGAAATCCCAGGTTAACACACTGATTCACCCCCTGGCCTCATCTCCCTCTCCCCACTTCCTCAGTATAGCTCAAATCTGAACTGCTTCCAGAATGTTCTTTTTAAACTCAAATCTCAGCATGTTCCTCCTCTGCTTAAAAGCCTGCCAGAGGCTCCCCTTTAAAGGACGAACCCCCTTTACTTGGCCAACAAATCCTCTTGCACTGACTGTCCCCAGCCCACCCTGCACATCTTATCGCTCATCACTTGGCCCCTCTCTGCGAGAGCAGCATCCATAGGCGTCCTTTGCCGTTCCTCAGATGAGGCTGACCAAGTGGGCTTTATCGCCCGCATGACCTTGCTCGTGCTGCTTTTTCTTCCACACCAGCATAAGCATCATTTCCTCCACCCCCCTCACCTTGGGTGTTCAACTACGCAGTCCTCTGTGCACCATCATTCCCCAAGCAGATGTCCATCAGACCTCTGGAACACCTAGTGTGCTGACTTGAGTACATTGCCATTTTCTTGAAGAGCCCACTGAAAGAGCAGCTGCAGTGGTTTGCATAGAGTTGGTCCTTAGACAACAAACAAATGAACAGACAAACCAACAGAAGTGCTTATAAACTGTGAAGCTGGATCTAGAGCCCATTCCCAGAGAGCACTGCTGATGCTGGTTCCGTGCTGCCTCTGTCTGTCAAGAAAATTTTCCCATACCCTTTTTTTTGTCTTTCTTGAGGTGGTTAAGAATTTGCGTACTGGATGGACATCAGCTGATGGTCCAGGTTGTCTCAGTCCTCTATGTTAAGAAGAAGGTCAGGGTCATTTAACGCACTAACAACTTCTCACTTTTATTTCCCACTGATGAGAAAGATAAGTACAGTGAAATTTAAGTAATTTTTACTCTTAAACTCTTTCAAGTGAATAGTAGTCTTAACTATTTTCTCTTTGTCAATTTTGCTTTACTTCGTAAGTGCCAGTTTGGTGGTTACGTAGGCAAGTATATGGCAACTATTGCTGGCTGCAAATCCTCAGACATAGGATAATTTATAAACAGCCTGGTTGGCACAATCCCTCTGCAATGCCACTTATAGGTTCTTTTCACAAGCTAGTAAATTCAAGGACATATGTCAGATGTGCCAAACATTTGCATGGATTGTTTATTTAACATAAAAATTAGTTATGCATTTATTTCTTTAGTTATTAATTTGCCAGTGTGTTCCTTCTCTGACGATTCAAAAACCTTTCCAAAATTAAGGTAAAATTGTTGCAACCTGCACGATTTTTGTAAAATAGATAAATTGGAAGAGCGAGAGAAAATGCTTGATACATAAAAGTTAGTTTTGTGGTGGTGGAGTTTAGCAGGAGCAATGAACTGCTGGCTTTGTTGGCATAGAGTTAGTCGTGCTCACATATGTGCAGAAATATCAACCTTTGCTTCTTTTCTGACCATGTAAGGCCATCGCATATGGCTTTATCATCTTAATGTGAAATGTACAGCTTAAAATATATTTAAGAACATGTAATACATCTAGGTATAAAATTGGACTGTGTGAATATTCTTAGAATAGCACCTGTAATGACCTCAATTTACTTAGACATGATTTCAATATTATGAGTTCCCTCTTTACTTAAAAGCTTTTCTGAAAGTTTTTTGATATAAGTTTGCCAGAATTCACTTAAACCCAGCTGTGAAATTCATTACTGTGTACTAAAGTCATTTGTTCACTACTTTTGGAAAGATGTATATTGATTTTTTTATACACACATATCTATATGAAAATATACACTTTAATCAGTCCTATTTTCCTATTTTTCCATAAAAGTTCAGCTTTTGCTCCTCCAAAGGAAAATACTCATATATTCAAATAAATAAATAAATATTATTAAAAATAAAATAACTTTGATTATGATGGAGCTCTGTGACTTCACTTTTTAAGTAGTTATTCGGTATTTTGTTTTTATTTTGTATTCTAGTTTATTCTACTGCCTATTATTATATATGTAGCTAACTCATTCTTCTTATCTTATTTTTAACTCTTCTTTCAATGAAAAAAATATATACATAAACTTTAGGAACATCAAAGGAAAACAATGGTTTTTCAGAATTTCCTTTGCCTGAAATTAAATCTCTTGCTTTTCACTTTGAGCTAAGAATAAAATTGTTATGGATGGTTTCATACTGCGTATTAGTGCATGTTACACTCATATCCCACATTAGCATTTATATTTCCACTGGGGCTTCTGATATAATCAGGTATTAAACCTGTGGTTATTTTGGCAATTATGCCTTTTGTGGAAGGATTTTAACAGTTAAACCCTAAGTTAGGAAAAATATACTTTTACTTTATCTGGAAGAAGAATTATCCTAAAGGATGATTAGAAGATTCAATAATGGTTTAGAATTTTTAAAGAAAAACTTGCAGAGTTCTCAACTTTCCATTCATTAAGTAAAAAGCAGACAAAACTTTTCATTTCTCCCACTCCACCCAAGGCACCCACCAGACTCCAGCTCACGCCTTGTGTTCTATACCTGAGTGACCCCCAAATATTTAACACTTGATAGCTCTCTGCTGTCTATTGTTTGTGCAAGTTTAATTTCTTACACTGTCCTAAAATTTTTAAGAGTATTCTTTTTGTTTTTCTCATTTATTTTCTCAAAATGATCTCTACTTTACCCTTTTCCCACATGACCCTTCACCTTCCTACCCAGGCCTATTATCAATATTTTCATTTTTAACTTTTGAATTTACTTCTTCTCATCCATAACTTAGAAGGCAGCCTGAAGATTCAGAAGTAAAATAGATATACCCTGTGACTCTTAAAACATTTTTTCAGATATGGTCTCATTGGCATAAATTACAATCAGTCACCTTAATAGTGTGATGCTTTCTCCAGGGTTCTTTCAAGGTGGATGTCATTTATAAGGTGTTGTCATGGGAGGAGCTCAGCCGTGGTCCTAGCTCTGTGCAATCTCAGGCAAGTTATTTAAACCTCAGGTTCTCTGCCCATAAAGTAGGATAAAAATACCTACCTCATATGGAGGAACACGCTTAGCATAGTACTCAGCACGTACTAGGCATTCAAGACCGACTAAGTCCCTTCTCGCTCTTGTGTGCAGCCCACATGTCTTTGGGAGAAGCAAGTACGAAACAACCTCATATCATCTGTGTGTTAATACCTGAATTATCTATAACATGGTAATGTCAGAGTCCAGAAAGTAAGTGTGAAAATTTCAGAGAAGTGAAACACTTCTGGGGAGGTGGCCCTTGATTTGTACCTTAAAAGGCAGAATGGACGGGCACCATGGCTATGA
This sequence comes from Mormoops blainvillei, assembly GCA_004026545.1. Taxonomy (NCBI): domain Eukaryota; kingdom Metazoa; phylum Chordata; class Mammalia; order Chiroptera; family Mormoopidae; genus Mormoops; species Mormoops blainvillei. The sequence goes on along the minus strand of PVJD01018368.1, from coordinate 4,417 downwards.
GGAGACTGCTGAGCAAAAGCACAGAGGTAAGGAGGAGTCAGCCACCTGAAGGGACAGGCGAGGGGAAGGCAGCGGGGAGAGAACCACCCTGGCCCCTCTGGGGTTGAGGTGTCTCGTTGCGGAGATGTGGGACATGTTGGAAAGTCGATGTTAGGCCACATTATGGCAGCCTGGAGTTTAGAACGTAACAGGGAGCAGGAATTCAGGTAGCTCTGTTGCCCTTGTAAGTGAATTATCTTTCAGGGTGGCAAGGAGAAAGGGTTCTTAGGTTTTTTATTTTCTTCAGTGTAGTGATGTGGTTTTTAAACTTTCTGTGACCCATACTATGGAAAAATTTACAGCATGATTCAGTATCCCTCCATATGCTTATGGCTGTTTGTGTCATGGAATAAAAATTTTGTAAAACAGTAGATACTCTTCCTGTGTGCAGTGCCAGAACTCACTATATCGCTCATAGGGTCCAGTGCAAAGTGAAGATGTGGGACTTTTTGATCACAAATCGGGGAAAACACTGTTAAAGGCACTTAAATATATACTCTTTCCTTTCTTCCACAGTCTCTCTCTTTCTTGACTTGTCATGGTGCTTTTTGTTTGCTATTATTCTATTCTAAACAAAGAAAAATTAAATTTTAATGAATTTAAATTGTTTAAATTAAATCTTTCTATTGTGCACTGCCAATTTTAAATGAAAATAAGGAGCATTTAACCAACATGCGGGATCACCAAAATTGCACACCTTAGGTTTCCTAGCTCATACCTGTATATCCACTTTTTTTTCTTGTCAGAAACTGGAAACACTGTCTAAAACTAACTACACTATTTATTTCACTTCTTGACATGCACACATTCTACCAATATTTGCAACCTTAGGCTACTGATGAGTAAGGAAGCTCTGAGGAGAGAAGGAGCCATGGGTTGCCTTATTTTTCCCCTTCCTTCTATCTCCTGTTTTTCGGAATGTGATTGACTACTATAAGGAAGTAACAGGAGTGAGAAAGAGTACAGGATTATCCTTGGTCTTTCTTATTTCTTAGAATGCCACAGTCTCTTTTCTTGCTTGGAAGCAAGTTCTGGTTTTAAAAGAAAGTGTGGCTTTCATGGATCGGTCTGCAACCCCACCCTCGCTTACTCAGATGCAGACATAACATGCTTATCTTGTACTCACTTTGAGTCTCAACAGGCTCCCATGCATTGTGGGTCCACCTGAATTCTGTACTCATGGGACACTCTGGACAGTAGATGTGAATGGGGACAAGGAACCACAGCCACCCATGTTGTGTGTATGTCCTCTCTTCATGAACAGGCTCCCTTGTCTCAATGGATTTCACTTATAAAACAAGCTCGATGATATAATTACTAAGAATCTCAAGATGGTGACAGCTCAGCATTAAGCCAAGTGGGAGGCCCTGTGCGACTGCCCAGGCCATGGGCCCACAAATTATTTTTCTGTTTTCTTAAATTGTTGTAAAAAAAAAACACTAGTTGCAACGCATTAAATTGATGTCACAATTCACTAATGGTTCATGACCGGCAGATTATAGAACCTGGCATTAAAAGCATCGTACAGCCATTAGGAACCTTGACGCTAGTGTTAGGTTGCCGTATCTGAATCCTGCTTCCCCCACTCTCTATCTACGAACTTTAGAATACTTCTGTTTTTCATGTGTATTATAAAGTGTTGGTAATAGTAATTATTTCATAAAGTTGATATGGGTGTTAAATGAGTTAACACATATACTATGCCTAGAATGATGTTTGTCATATATTAAGTATTAGCTAATCATCATCATCATTAATATTGTTATTATTATTTTTAATTACATCTTGTTTTAGGTAAATGCTGAAGAAAATGTATTTCTTGAGTGAACAGTAAACATTTCCACTTATTCTACAAAAGATATTTTCTTAGGTTTATCAATACTTGTGTTTTATCTTGACTAGAAATAATGTGAGTTACTATAATAACCAAATGAAAGTTAATTTATGCCAAACTTAATATCGTGGAAATACTTAAAGATTTTAGTTTAATGAAAAATCCAATAAAGATCGCTTTATTTCTGTTCCTCTCCCAAGATTAACACAAGTAGATTATTAGTATTTCTCAATTATAAGTTAAGAAGTAAGCAAGGATATCTAAAAGATATCTTTTTTGAGCTTAAGAGGCCAGAATTACTCCTTTTGGAATTGAAATTATGAAATTATTAGATGACACAATAATATCTCAATCATTGGTTAAAATGCTAGAGGAGAATGTTTTCTATCTTTGCAAAAATACAGCATACATAGATTTTTGTCATAGGTACAGACTAAACCCCTAAGTCATAACACTAAATGGGGTGTCCAGAATCCGGTGGAGTCTCAGTCAATACCTGGTGTTGGAACTACATTAAATCAAACTGAGGAAAATGTTGGTTGATTTGTCTTGATTTGTTTGAATTTTCTTTTTTGATAGCTTCATAATAAATAGTACTTTTGTAGTCATTTGCATATTTCTCATCATCAGTTGAAGCTGAGATCTTTTCCCACTGATGGTTTGGCATTTTACATTTACTTGATTCTCTCAAATTTGACACTAAGTTGATATATGGGCATTTTGTAGCTGAATGTCTATATCAATTGTTGATTTGTGATTAGATAATCATCTTAAAATGGAGTTCAGTAGAATCATTTAAATGGATTTATCTCAGGCTATTTTAAATAAAATTGGGAACAAAATAGATATTGCAGATAAAAACATCTTATGAAAATATTTGTTTTTATCTACCATTATTGACAGCATTTCCTTGAATTGTAAGATTTATGCATAGTCAAAGAAGATGGGCTAAATTGAATATATTTTAGCTTCTATTTTATGTTAAGATTGAAACTTAGCTCCCAGTCAGAGGAAGCTAAGTTATATCTTTAGCAAACCATCAACTCTGATATAAATCTATCATTGTCTTAAAAAAGTACTATGGAGCCTATGTAAATACTTCAAATGCTAAGCATTCAAGAGATCTCATTTTGATTTGAAAGCAAAAAGAAGCATACTAATCTGTAAAATGTTGAAACAGTTAAATTGAAAATACCCTCAAACAGATTTAATGAACAATTCAGACATGTTTTCTGTGCCAATTAGATTAGATGAAAAACAATTCAACCCCTTTATTCAGGATGACTGATTGAGACTGATTTTCACGTTTGCACTGTGTGTCACTTTACCCTGAGTGAGGACCATAGTTCACAGAATCACTAGAACCTGTCTCACCATTAGATTAGCTTTGAAAGTGGTGGCACCTGCTTTATACTTAGAGTAGCGTTGGCGCTGTTAAGCATATTATTTTACAGCACATTTTGGCTAATGGTTGAAAGTTAATGTTGGAGCCTTAGAGTATCAAAGCTGTAATTTAGCAATAATTGGGGTTAATAACCAAGTTTGAAAATGCATATTCAGTTCATTTTTATATTCATATTTGAGCTGAGTATTTAATCCTTTAAGTGTCAATATATTATATGTATATAATTTGAAAACAAATATTTAGAGAATTAGTTTAGTCTTTCAACTCAAGTTTATCAACTGCAGACAGGTTTTGAAAACCCGCAATCCTGGTTTCACTTTTGCCTCTTGTTTGCTAGATTCCTGACATGAATCCTTAGTAGTCTTTTGAAGCCAAGGAGTCTTTTATTTCTTTGTCTGAAATGATTATCAATGACCATAATATAGAGAATGATTTAATGCAGGTGGGCAACTTGAAGGAGCCTTGCCTCCTGGGCAGGGTGCTGCCCTGTAGGTTTCTCTCTTCCTTGCCGTACCTCCTCCCAGCCTCTTACTTCCGGCAGCCAGAGGGCCATGCTATAATTCATTTAAGGATTTTAGCTAAAGTTCAAACTCCAATAACTGTCTGTGAAGCAAGAATGATTGGTATTTTTATGAAATACAGTTCTAGTTATATTGGTATTATCAAGATGAAGATGATCTGTTTGGGTTTAACTTGACCATAAGTAAATAGGAATAATTTGAGTTTCTACAAGAATGCCAGGATTTCTTTAGACCCGCTTGTGCATTAGAGATAGGCTTAGCAACATCTTTAGGGTGCCTGCATCTGCGACAGGTTCATTGGAAGGCAGGAGTCAGAGGAGATGGATTTAACCCCCTTTTATCCCTTATAAACTCCATGGCCTCATGCCTCTGAGTTAGTTTTTTGGTTTTTGGTTTTTTTTAGGGCTATAGTCTCTCTTCTCCACAGCCAATCATCTTGAAACGGTGATATCTGCACTGCTTGTCTGTCACACCCTAATATAATCTGACTTCCATGCTCTGTTAAAATTACCCTCACCTAGTTGACCAGGTCATTGGGATGCCAAAGCTAGAGGATACTTTTTAGCACTGATTACTCCTTTATTGTTGACTGTCATTTTTCCTGTGGCTTCCTTGACA
>PVJD01018367.1:0-14666 GCA_004026545.1 Mormoops blainvillei | reverse complement strand
GTCTATTTTCCCACCACCACTCCCACCTCCCCCAACCCCCACCCCACTGCCCCTTGACTTTGTCCATGAGTCCCCCATATATGTTCCTTGACCACTCTTTCCCTATTTCCCCCTGTCTTCCCCTCCTCCCTCTCCTCTGTTGACTGTCAGTTTGTTCTTCACTTCAATGTCTCCAGTTACATTTAACTTGCTTGTTTGTTTTGTTGATTAGGTTCCACTTACAGGTGAGATCATATGGTATCTGTCTTTTACTGCCTGGTTAATTTCACTTAGCATAATGCTCTCCAGATTCGTCCATGGTGTCGCGAATGGTAGGAGTTCCTTCTGCCTTTGTGCTGTGTAGTATTCCATTGTGTAAATGCACCACCGTTTTGTGATCCACTCACTTACTGTTGGGCACTTACGTTGCTTCCAACACTTGGCTATTGTAAATTGTGCTCTTATGAACATTGGGGTGCATAAGTTCTTTTGAATTGGTGTTTCAAGATCTTTAGGGGATAATCCTAGCAGTGTAATTGCTGGGTCAAGGCAGTTCCATTTTTATTTAATTTTTTAGGTAATTCCGTACTGCTTTCCACAGTGGCTGTACCAGTCTGCATTCCCACCAACAGTGCACTAGGATTCCCTCATCTCCACATCCTTGCCAGTACTTGTTCTTCGTTGATTTGGTTATGAAGGCCATTCTGTCTGGTGTGAAGTGGTATCTCATTGTGGTTTTAATTTGCATCTCCCTAATAGCTAGTGATGCTGAGCATCCTTTCATATGTCTCTGGGCCCTGTGAACATACCATGGAGTTTTTAACCATTGATTGACTGATGAGCACTTAGGCTATTTCCAGATCTTAGCTATTGTAAATAACGCCGCTATAAACATAGGTTTGCATATTATTATTTTCAATTAGTGTTTCAGGGTTCTTATGATGTATTCCCAGAAGTGGAATCACTAGGTCAAAAAGAAGTTCCATTTTTAATTTTTTGAACATATTCCATGTTGTTTTCCACAATGGATACGCCAATGAACGCAAACGCATTCCCACCAACAGTGCACTAGGGTTCCCTTTCCTCCACATCCTCACCAACACTTGTTGTTTTTTGACTTATTGATTGTAGCCAATCTGACAGGTGTGAGGTGATATCTAATTGGGGTTTTAATTCACATCTCTCTGATGATTAGTGATGCTGAGCACTTTTTCATATATCTTTGGGAGGTATATCCTTTTAGGAGAAGTATCTATTCAGGTCCTTTGTCCATTTTTTTATTTGGATTGTCTGTCTTTCTGGTGTTGAGTTGTATTTGTTCTTTGTATATTTTGGAGATTAAACCCTTATGAGATGTATCATTGGAAAATATGTTCTCCCATATAGTGGATTCCCATTTCATCTTATGATGGTTTCTTTAGCTGTCAAGAGGCTTTTTAGTTTGATGTAGTCCCATTTGTTTATTTTTTTCCTTTGTTTCCCTTGCCCTGGGAGACACATTGGGACAAATATTGCAACGTGAATTTTTTTTTTCACCCGAGGGCAACCTTTCATTGCTTTTAGATAGAGAGGAAGGGAGGGAGAGAGGGAGGATGTAGAGAGAGAAACATTGATCGGTTTCCTCCTAAACATTCCCAGACAGGGGTTTGTATGTGCCTGGATCAGGGCTTAGACCTGCCACCTAAGTATGTGCCCCGACTGGGAATCAAATTCGCAACGTTTTGGTTATGGGATAATGCAGCAACTAAGTGAGCCACACTAGCCAGGGCCCTAATAAGGAAATTTAAGTGCACAATACAGCATTGTTAACTATAAGCAGTGTTTTACAGCAGATCTTGAGAACTTATTCATCTTGTATAATTTTATATCATTGAACAGCAACTAACCATTTACCCTTCCCTCCCTTGCTCCCTGAAGCCATCATTATACTCTCTGTTTCTATGAATTTGGCTCTTTTACATATCTCATATAAGTTGGATCATGCAGTATTTGTCTTTCTGAAAGTGGTTTATTTCCCTTAGCATAATGTCCTCCAGTTCATTCATTTTTTCACGTATGGCAGAATTTCCTTCTTTTTTTTAGACTGCTTAATATTCCATTGTAAGTACATACCAAATTTTGTTTATCCATTCACCTATCAATGGACATAAAGGTTGTTTCCATATCTTGGTTACTGTAAATAAGGCTGCAATGAACCTCAGAGTACAGATACCTCAGAATACAGAGATCTTGCTTTCAACTCTTCTGAGTATGTACCCACAAATGAGATTGCCCAATTATCTGGTATTTTGAGGTTTAATTTGAGGAAACTCCATACTGTTTTCCACAACATCAGCACCATTTTAAATTTCTACCAACAATGTACAAGGGTCCAAATTTCTCCATATCCTCACCAGTACTAGTTATCTTTTTTATAATAGCCACCCTAAAAGTGAGGTAATATCTCATTGTGGTATGGATTTACATTTCCCTGAGTATTAATGATATTGAGCTCCTTTTCATATACCTGTTGGGCACTTATATATCTTCTTTGAAGAAATATTTACTCAAGTCCTTTGTCCTTTGGCCATTTAAAACAAACCATTTGGTTTTGTGTGTGTGTGTGTGTGTGTGCGCGCGCACTATTGAGTTATAGCAATTCTATATACTAGTATATATTGGATATTAACCTCTAATCAGATATATGGTTTGCAAATATTTTCTCTCATCCCATGAGCTGTCTTTTCACTTATTTTGCTGTACAAAAGTTTTTTACTTATGTAGTCCCATGTATCTGTTTTTTTGCTTTTGTTGCTTGTGGTTTTAGTGTCATATTCAGGAAATGATTACCTGGCATTTACAGATTCAATGAAATCTCTAGCAATCCCTATAGTTTTACAAAAATAGAAAAAAATCCAAAAATTTATATGGAACTACAGAAGATTTTGAATAGCCAAAGCAATTTTGAGGGGGGGGGGGGAAGCTGGAAGCACCACACTTCCTGAATTCAAAATATATTGCAAAGCTATAGTAATTAAAACCAGTGCAGTACTGGCATTAAAATAGACATACAGACTAATGAAATGAGATAAATAGACCAAAATAATCCCATGAATATACAGTAAACTTATCTTTGACAATAGTACCAAGAACACACAATGAGGAAAGCACAATTTCTTCAATAAATGATGATGGGAAAACTGTATATCTGCATGTAAAATAATGAAATTGGACCTTTATCTTACACCTTACCTAAAAATCAACTCAAAATTCATTAAAGGTGTTTACATAAGATCCAATTCTGTAAAAACTCGTAGAAGAAAATTAAAGGAAAATCTTCATAACATTGGTCTAGGCCATGCCTTCATTTCTACACTCTTGCTCTTCTAGTGCATTTTCTTTTACTTCCAGAACTTGCTGGTTCTGTACTTTTGAAGTTTATTGTTTCCTCTTCCAGTGGTGATTCATCTACCTTGGGGTGATTTTTCCGTTCTCTCCATAAATTTCCATACCTAGGTAATGATTTTCTGATTACATTTTTTAATTGACAGAGATGCAGCTGGGTCCTGTACAACAGCTGAGGAACACAGGTCCCTTCTCCATTCCATTCTTCGCTCAGTCATAAGTAGATGAAAATTCTAAAATTCTACTGAGATGTGCCTACTGTGTGCCAAGAACTATGCTAAAACAATGCATGAATTTTATCTCAGTTCATACTCATACTAAACCTATCATGTAGGCACCATTATTGTGCCCATTTTGCAGGTGAGGCTCAGAGAGATTAAGTGATATTCCCAAGGTTACTAAGCTAATAAGTGACACAACTAGAATTTGATTCCAATCAGTTTAATTTTAGTGTCCATGCTCTTAGTCTTTACATGATCCCCTTTGGAACACCTGACATACTGCTGCCAGAGTACACTTCCTAAACTATGTCATTATTGTGTCTTTCCCTACTGCCTCTAGATATGTGCTGTCCAATATAGAAGCTAAAAGGCAAAATATAACAAATTAAAATAAAATTAAATTATAAAATGCAATTCCTCAGTCCCACTAGCCACATTTCTTTTTTATTATATTACTTCCATTACCATTTAGTCCTCTTATATCACATCCCCCTTTCCATCACCACACTGTCATCCATGGCCATGAGTCCCTTCTACTTTTTGCTCAATCCTGCCACCACCTAACCCCCCCAATAGCTGTCATCCTGCTCCCTGTCTATGAGTCTGTCTCTATTTTACTTCTTTGATCTATTTGTCCATTACATTCCACATATAAGCAAAATCTTATGGTATTTGTCTTTCTCTGACTGGCTTATTTCACTTAGCTTAATACTCTCTGAGTCCGTCTATGCTGTCACAAACAGGAAATTTTTCTTTTTTTATAGATGAGTACTATTCCATTGGGTAAATATCCCATAGTTGTTTTATCCACTTATCTACTGATGGATGTTTGGACTGCTTCCATATCTTGACAAGTTGATGTTCTTTCAAATTAGTGTTTTTAGTCTCTTCAAATATACTCTTAGAAGTGGGATCAGTGGTTCAAAAGCAGGCCCATTTTAATTTTTTGAGGTATCTCCATACTGCTTTCCACAATGGTTGCACCAGTCCGCATTCCCGCCAACAGTGCAAAAGGGTTCCCTTTTCTATACATCCTCGCCAACACTTCTTGTTTGTTGATTTATTGATGATAACAATTCTGACAGGTATGATATGGTATCTCATTGTGGTTTTAATTTGCATTTCTCTGATGATTAGTGACATTGAGCATATTTTCATATGTCTATTGACCATCCGTATGTCCTCCTTGAAGAAGTGTCTATTCAGATCCTTTGCCCATTTTTAATTGGGTTGTTTTGTTGGTGTTGAGTTTTGTAAATACTTTATAGATTTTGGATATTAACCCCTTATCAGATCTTGTACCAAATATGTTCTCACATTCTCTGGATTGCCTTTTCATTTTGTTGATGATTTCCTTTGCTGTGCAAAAACTTTTTAGTTTGATGAAGTCCCCTTTGTTTAGTGTTTCTTTGGTTTCCTTTGCCTAGCGAGATACATCCAATGAAATATTGCTATGAGCAATGTCCAAGATTTTGCTACCTGTGGTTTCTTCTAGGATTTTTATGGTTTCGGGTCTAACTAACATTTAAGCCTTTGATCCATTTTGAATTTATTCTTTCGTGTGGTATAAAAGGGTGGTCTATTTTCATTTTTCTGCACTTATCTGTCCCATTTTCCCACTATTTATTGAATAGACTGCCTTTAGTTCATTGTATGTGCTTGCTTCCTCTGTTAAATATTAATTGACTATAAAGACATGGGTTTATTTCTGGGCCCCCCTATTCTCTTCCATTAATCTATGCATCTGTTTTTATGCCACTACTATTCTGTTTTGATTGCTATGGTTTTATAGTATAGTTTGATATTAGGTAGCATGATCCTTCCACTTTGTTCTTCTTTCTTGGGATTGATGTTGCTTTGTGGGGTCTTTTGTGGTTTCATATAAATTTTTGACATATTTGTTCTAGTTCTATGAAATATGTCATTGGGATCTTCATAGGACTGTGTTGAATCTATAGATTGCTGTGGGTAGTATGGACACTTTAATGATGTTAATTCTTCCTATCCATGACCACGGTATATACCTCCATATATTTGTATCTTCCTCATTCCTTTCTTCAGTGTCTTATAATTTTCCGAGTACATGTTTTTTACATTTTTGGTTACACTTATCCCTAGATATTTTATTCTTTTTGAAGCAATTGTGAATAGGATTGTTTTCTTAATTTCTCTTTCTGTTAGTTCATTATTGGTATATAAAAATGCAACTGAGGACTTTAGGCCAAGATGGAGGCATAAGTAGATATGCTTTTCTTCCTTGCGCAACCAAAAGAAGGACAACAACAAATTTAAAAACAAAAACCACCAGAACTGCCAGGCAACTGAACTGTATGGAAGTCAGACAACCAAGGAGTTAAAGAAGAAACATTCACCCAGGCTGGTAGGAGGGGAGGAGATGGGCAGCAGGGTTGGAGAGGATGCATGGCAAGGTGATAGATTAGGTGGGTAAGGTGGCAGCTGATGGAACAGGCAGCCTCACATTCGCATGTGGATAAGCCAGGAGGAACAATTGAGGAGTGAGACAGAACACACAACCCAGGGTCCCATCACAGAGAAATAAAGCTGTGAAACCTCTGTCTGTGAAGATCTGTGGGGGTTGCAGTGGCAGGAGAAACTACTAGGCTCACAGAAGAGTTCATTGGAGAGAACCACAGGGTCTCAGAATGTACTCAAACCCATCCACACAGGAATTACCACCAGAAAAGCCAAATTTGCTTGTGGGTAGCAGACGAAGTCACTGAAAGTTGGGCAAGAGCCGAGCAAGCAGCATTGTCCCCTCTCTGACCCCTCCCCCACATACAGCCCCACAACACAGCAATGTGAGTTGCCCCACCCTGGCAAATACCTGAGGCTCCACCCCTTCCAACATAACAGGTGCACCAAGACAAAGAAATATGGCCCAAATGAAAGAAGAGATCAAAGCTCCAGAAAAAGAACTAAGGGAAAAGGAGATAGCCAACCTATCAGATGCAGAGCTCAAAACACTGGCAATCAGGATGCTCACAGAAATTACTCAGTTTGGACACAAAATAGAGGAAGAAGTGAAGGCTATTCAACATGAAATTAAGAAAAATACACAGGGAACCAACAGTGAAGGGAAGGAAACTGGGACTCAAATAAATGATTTGGAACAGAAGAAAGAAATAAACATTCAACCAGAACAGAATGAAGAAACAAGAATTCAATAAAAATGAGGAGACACTTAAGAACCTCTGGGACAACTTTAAACTCTCCAGCATCCAAATCATAGGGGTGCCAGAAGGAGAAAAAGAAGAGCAAGAAATTGAATGCTTACTTGAAAACATAATGAAGGAAAACTTCCCCAATCTGGTGAAGGAAATAGACTTACAGGAAGTTCAGGAAGCTCAGAGATCCTAAAGTCATTTACAGGAAACAGGAGCCAAGGAAGAACACACCAAGACACATCACGATTAAATTACCCTAGATTAAAGATAAGGAGAGAACCTTAAAAGCAGCAAGAGAAAATTAGAGAGTTACCTACAAAGGAGTTCCCATAAGACTCTCAGCTGATTTCTCAAAAGAAATCATACAGGCAGGAAGGGGCTGGAAAGAAGTATTCAGAGTCATGAAAGGCAAGGACCTACATCCAAGATTACTCTCTCCAGCAAAGCTATCATTTAGAATGGAAGGACAGATAAAGTGCTTCCCAGATAAAGTAAAGTTAAAGGAGTTCATCATCACCAAACCCTTATTAGATGAAATGTTAAAGGGACTTATCTAAGGAGAAGAAGATTAAAAAGTGAACAGTAAAATGAAAACAAACTCACAGCTATCAACAATTGAACCTGAAAAGCAAAAACAAAAACAAACTAAGCAAAGAAGTAAAATAGGAACAGAATCACAGAAATGAAGATCGCGTGGAGGTTTTTCAGTGGTGAGGGTTGGGTAGAATGGGAGAAAAGGTACCAGGAGGGTAAGAATAGTATAGGAAATGGAGAAGCCAAAGAACTTATATGTACGACCCATGGGCAGGAACTAAGAGGGTGGGGGGAATGTGGAATGGAGGTGATATATGGTAGAGGTGGACAAAGTGGCAAAATGGGAAAACTGTAATAGCATAATTAATAAAAATATACTTAAAATGCAACTGATTTCTGGATATTAATTTTGTATTCTGCTATTTTGCAGAATTCATTTAGCAATTCTAGTAGTTTCTCAGTGGAATCTTTGGGGTTCTCTATGTACAGTATTTTGTCATCTGCAGATAATGACAGTTTTACTACTTCCTTTCCATTTTGGATGCCTTTCTTTTCCTCTTGTCTGATTGCGGTGGCTAGGACTTCCAGTACTGCCATGTTGAATAACAATACTGGAATATTTGAAAGCAGACATCCCAGTCTTGTTCCCAATCTTAAGGGGAACAACTGTAGCTTTTGCCCACTGAGTATGGCACTGGCAGTGGGTTTGTCATATATGACCTTTATTATATTTGGGTATGTTCCCTCTATTCCAACTTTTCTAGAGTTTTTATCATAAGTGGGTGCTGGATTTTTATCAAAAGTTCCTTCTGCATATATTGATATGATCATGTGGTTTTTATCCTTCATTTTTTAATGTGATGAATCACATTAATGATTTGCAAATGTTGTACCATTCTTTCGTTCCCAGAATAAATCCCATTTGATCATGGTGTATGATCTTTTTGATGCATTGATGTATTCAGTTTGCTAATATTTTGTTGAGGATTTTAGTGTCTATGTTCATCAGGGATATTGGCCTATAATTTTCTTTCTTCATAGTGTCTTTATCTCATTTTGAAATTAGGATAATGCTGGCCTCATAATTAGGGTGGGAGCCTTCCCTCCTCTTGAACTTAATGAAATAGTTTGAGAAGAGGAGGTGTTGTTTCTCCTCAGAATGTTTGGCAAAGTTTACCTGTGAAGCCATCTGGCCCAGGGCTTTTGTTTGTTGGAATTTTTGTATTACTGCTTCAATTTCATTAGGTGTAATCTGACTTTTCAGATTCTCTGATCGTTCCTGATTTAGTTTTGGAAGATTTGTATGTTTCTAGGAATTTATCCATTTTGCCCAGGCTGTGCAATTTGTTGGCATATAGTTGTTCATATTTTCTTACAATCCTTTGTATTTCTTTGGTGTCAATTGTTATTTCTCCTCTTTTGTTTCTGATTTTATTTACTTGGATCCTTTCTCTTTTTTCTTGTTGAGTCTAGTTAATAGTTTGTCAATCTTGTTTATCTTTTCAATGAATGAGCTCTTGGATTCTTTGATCTTTTGTATTGTCTTTTTTAGACTCTATTTCATTTATTTCTGCTCTGTTATTAATTATTTCCTTCCTTCTACTCATTTTAGGCTTTGCTTGTTGTTTTTTTCAAGTTCCATTAAGTGTGAAGTTAGATTGTTTCTTTGAATTTTTTCTTGTTTTCTGAGACAGCCCTGTAATGCTATGAATTTCACTGTTAGGATTGCTTTCCCATTGTCCCACAGATTTTGGATTGTTTTGTCCTCATTTTCATTTGTTTCAAGGTATCTTTTGATCTTCACTAACTTGTTGTTGACCCATTCATTGTTTAATAACATATTTTTGAGCTTCGAGGTGTTTGTGCGTTTTTCAGTGTTCTTCTTGTGATTGATTTCTAGCTTATTTTTAATTTTTTTTATATATTATGATTATGCTATTACAGTTGTCTCATTTTTTTCTCCTCTTTATCCCCCCTGCCCTGCACCCCATCCCATCATCCCCATGTCAACATTTCCCACCACCACTTTCTCCACCTCCCACCCTCAATCTTTCCCCCATTTGGCTTTGTCAATGGGTCCTTTATGCATGTTCCTTGATGACCCTTTTCCTCCTTTTCCCCTGTTTGATTTCTAGTCTAATAGCTCTGTGGTCAGAGAGGATGCTTGATATGATTTGAGTCTTAAATTTAATGAGAATTGTTTTGTGTTCTATCATTTGTTCTACCCTAGAAAATGCTCCATATGCACTTGAAAAGCATGTATGTTCTGCTGCTTTGTGGTGAAATGATGTGAAGATATCAATTAAATCCATTTGACCTACTGTGTCATTTATGGCTACTGTCTCCATGTTGACTTTATGCCTGAATAATTTATCCGTTGATGTCAATGGGGTGTTAAAATCCCCAGTTATGTCTGTATTTCTCTTGATCTTCCCTTTTATGTCCATCAAGATTTGCTTCACATATGTATGTGCTCCTATGTTGGGTGTGTAAATGTTTACTAGGGTTATATCATCTTGTTGGATTGTTCTATTTATCATTATTAAGTGTCCTACTTTGTCTCTTAGTATAGCCTTGGTTTTAAAGTTATTTTGTGGGCTATAAGTGCTCTGCCCCAGCTTTTTTTCCCCTTCTATTTGCATTAAATATTTTTCCCATCCCTTTACCTTTAGTCTTTGTGTATCTTTTGATCTGAGATAGCTTCCTTGGAGGCAGCATATATATGGGCCTGGTTTCTTATCCATTCAACTAAACCATGTCTTTAGGTTGGACCATTTAAGCCATTTACATTTAAGGTGATTATTGATAGATACATATATAGTGCCTTTTATTGTTAGACTATTTTCCTCTGTTCATTTTTCTTTCTCTTCTTCTCAGAACAAGTCTTTTATCATTTGCTGCAGTACTAGTTTTGTGTTAACAAACGCCTTTAGCTTTTTCTTATTTGAGAAGCTCCTTATTTTTCCTTCAATTTTAAGTGATAGCCTTGCTGGGTAAAGTAGCCTTGGTTGAAGGTCCTTGCTTTTCATCACATTGAGTATTTCACGTCACTGCCTCCTGGCCTAAAATGTTCTGTCGAGTAATCAGATGACAGTCTAATTGGTGTTCCCTTATATTTAACTACCTGATTTTCTCTTGTGGTTTTTAGGATTCTCTCCTTGTCTTTAAGCCTTGTCATTTTACTTATGATGTGTCTCGGTATAGGCCTCTTTGGGTCCAACTTGTTTGGGACTCTGTGCTTCCTGGACTTGTGTGTCTTTTTCCTTCACCAGATTAAGGAAGTCTCCAGTCATTATTTCTTCAACTATGTTCTCAACCCCTTGCTCACTCTCTTCTCCTGGTACTCCTGTGATGTGAATGTTTTTACCCTTCACGTCATCCAAAATGTTTCTTAAGCTCTCCTCATTTAATTTTTTGTTTGTTTTTGCTGCTCTGCCTGCATGTTTTTTTTTCTACCCTGTCTTCCAAATCACTGGTTTGATCCTCTGCTTCATCAAAGTTACTGTTTCTTCCTTCCAGTATACTATGTATTTCAGTTATTACATTCTTTATTTCTGACTGGTTCTTTTTTATGGTTTCTAAGTTTTTTTCATGCTGTTGATTATCATTATAATCATTACTCTAAACTATCTGATAAAGTGCTTGCCTCCATTTCATCTAGGTCTTCTTCTGGAGATTTGTCTTGTTCTTTCAATTAGAGTCTCTTTCTTCGTCTTCCCATTTTGGCATTCTTTGTATCATCTGCCTTAGTTATTAAACTAATCAGTCATTACACTGATCAGTTGTTAAACCAGTCAAGCTGTAATCAGCAGCCTGGCTTGCAGGGTTATTGCTTCCCCTGAAGCTGATGCCAGCTGGAGAACAGGGTCTGCTTCAGAAAGATGGCTTCTGAGTATGGGGAATGACTCAGCACAGGGATCCTGGTGGCTCTTCCTCCAGTTCTCTCCCCCGTTCCACCAACCTGTCTTTCCTCAAGCATCTGTACCCCACTCTGCCCTCCCTCTGCTGGAGCCCAGGGTAAATGGCTGCAAACAAAATTTTGTATGTTGGCTTTTTAAGAGGCTCTGTGTCTCCAGCCATCACTCCCTGGTAGACAGCAACCCTGCTTCTTTTCAGAGCTGGATGTTATGTGGGTTTCTCTTCAGCTCTGATGCCTAAATCGCAAGACTGGGGAACCCAGCTTGGGATTTAGGTCCCACACCTATCAGGAGGAACCCCCTGGCTGCTGAAATATCCCTCTGGAACTTCAGTTCTCACCCATGGAAGCCCAGCCAGCCCTCTCGTGCCTCCTCTGGACTACCTACTAGCCTCATTGTGGTGAAGTGGTTTCTGCTGTCTGTCCTTTGTTATAAAGTTTCTCTCCAGTTATTGTTCAGTTGGTTTTTCAGGATGATTTCTCTCCAATTTTGTTGTAATTCCAGTTTGGTCCAGGAGGAGGTTTTTTCAGCTTCTACTTACTCCTCTGTCATCTTGAATCCCCACCCTAGCTACATTTCATTTACTAAAAAGCCACATGCAAATAGTGACTACCATATTGAACCACACAAATAAAGAACACTTCTATCATTGCAGGAAGTTCTGTTGGGCGGCACTCCTCTAAAGACTAAACTTTGAACTTCTCTACCATATATTTCAAGTGTTATACCATCTGGTTCCTACCAACCTTGTTAGCAGAAAATCAGAAAATAAGGAGTAAGAAATGAGCCTGGACAAAGAAGCAGGAACCTGAGGATGAAAGGCCTGCTTTGCCATGCCAAGGAAGTGAGGTCTTATCCTGTAGGATAAGATGAATTTCCTCCCTAACAATAGATAGAACCAGTGTATATTGAAACCTGACTCAAACTTACTTCTTTCAGGAAGTCTGAGTAAATAATCAGAAAGGTCTGAAAATCATGTCTCCCTGTGGACTGGGTGCTCCCTCATAGTAACAGTAAGGGTTCCAATGCTTACAGAAAAGGGAAAGATCTCACATTCAAAATGGGCCCAAGAACATATGCTCAACTCACAGCTGTCCTACTTAATAGCTGTGTAATACTGAGTATTGGCACTTAACACCATTAAGTTTCTGTTTGCCTCTCTGTAAAATAGAACTAATTATACTTACTCTCTAGATTTGTGTGATAATTAAGTAAGATAATTAATAAAGTGAGATAATAGTCTGTGTTGGGTCTTGGACCTTAAACTCTTCCATTGTGATTCTAGGGAGTAGCTAGGCTTGAAAATCATTGATCTCTGAGGTCCCTTTCAGCTTTGAACTTCAAGCTTTGACTCATAGTAAGAAAGGTCAGCAATCAGTTTGGACAAAATACTTACCTAGATCCTCACAGCAGGCTACAGGTTTTACAAGCAGTAAATGTTGCAGCCTAATGTTGCAATTAGTTGCAGCTAAATTATGAACACCGCATATTTCCAAGTAAAGCAGCACCTTTGATGGCTTCTTACCAGAGTCTCTTCCTCTTCAAGGGACAGATGCACCCAGAAACTTCAACCCAGGTCTATACTGCCATGCATTTGTATTGTCCTCAAAATAAATCAGTAAACAGTGCCAATGGATTTAGAGTTTGGATACTGGTTAAAAGCTTTCTTCGATGAAACAAAATTTCTTTATTTGAAGGAAACGGCAACATTGAGACAGCAGGCAGATGGTAGTACAGAGGTATAGAAGGTGAAGAGGGCTAAGAGGAGCTGGCAGAGGGAGAGAGGAACATAAAGAGAATGTTCTAATGAATTCAAAGAGCATCCTGTTGCGCCCCTGAAGGACAACACAGCAACAGCTGACTCCCTAGTATTTTAATCCTCCAAAGATCTCTCTGTTACCCAGCACTCCTGCACATGAACAACACTTGGGGACCTGAGGTTTTACCTCATGATTCAGGAACCCTTTAAGACCTTGAGTTACCCCCTTAAATTACCAAAGAAAGATAAAATTACACTCAACCTGATGCAACATTATTAATTATATTTTACTTTATGATCACCTTTTGAAAATCAGCAATCCCTGAAAGGTGAATAGGGAATCACTCTATTTATTGATAACTACAATATTTGAAGAATCAAGGAACCTCATTCCCAACTTCATTTAAAAAAATGTGCAATTGTGGGCATTTGTAACTCCATCTTGAAAGAGAAAAAGAACCAAATGGAGATCAGTAGTTCTCAATTCACAAACAAATGGCATAGCTGCAAAAAGGATTTCCAGGGCAAATAAACCATCACTACCTTGATTATCAGTCACAGCCACACTCCTGAGTCAATCCCAAGGAGACACCACAAATTTTTAGACACCACAAAGTTTTGGACACCAAAACCAAAACAGATCATGAAGATGTTTCTTCTTTCCACTGTATTCTTACCTTATTTCTTGTTCAACTCTTACCCATAAACTGTACAGAAAATATTTCATCTTTTTTTATGATGCTTTGGGGTTTGGCTATTGAACCAGATCTATGGCAGAAAGCCAAATTAAATATACTCCTTTTTTAAAATTAGAAGTAAGGCCGCTGAAGATTAATCAAAATTCTCAGGTAATGGACTGCTCTGATTAACAGAATCTTCTGATAATCTGCTTAGCTGAAATTAAAAGAATGTTGAAACAACCCATTTAGTTTGGTCTACTTCTGGTACATTTTCTGAAATATCTGGTTTTATGTCCCTGCCTTAGAAATATCATCGAATCTTTGTTTGAAATTTGAGGTTCTTGCAGAGCTTTAGAGTTATCATTTTGTACATCTCTTCTCCATGTCCAGGGGGTCTAATGAAGATAGATCCAATTACAACATAGACTGAGCTCAGGACACAGCTTTGCTGAAATCTCCAATTTTCAAGGTTTATGGGCATTGGTCTTTTAAATCAAGGGCATTGGAGGAGGACAATCCTGTTCATTGAAAGTCCTGGTAAAATAAAATTTAATGTCACAATACTTTAAACTTGTCCGTACATTTTCACACCTGGATCTCATTTTATTCTCATTACACTCTTAAGAGGAAGATTCCACATTTTATAAACTAAGGCCTAGAAATGGCAATGGGATTTCCCAAGCCTAAGATTAGTTCATCAAGTGTCTCCACAGACACTTGCAGACTCAGTGAGGTATTCCTTTCAGCACATCATTCTGTGACAAATGTCAATTGTAATTTCACTATATTTGTGTTGATTTCCTCCCAAGCAGTCTACACTGGGTTCAGATAATCTCACTACAGTAAGAGAAATATCTGAATGTAAACTCAACTTTTGTAGCACCCAGAATAGCTTAGGTGAAAGTCATTGCTAAGATAATAACAGTTGTCATAATAACATTGTCCTTAAGCACCCCAGTTGAGGGTTATTTATTTTGCATATGATCTTGGCATGCTAAATACACATT